>VYXH01007236.1:202322-256848 GCA_013397275.1 Burhinus bistriatus | reverse complement strand
AAAAAAAAAAAAATAAATAAAATTCAAAACTTCAAGGGTTTTCAAACTTCCAGGTTGTTGAATGTCCCTATGAAGGTTTTGGCACACAGCTTTCCAGGGGAAAAAGGTTTGGATTTATTTTTCCGGCTTAAGCTCATTGTCTTTTTTTTTTCTTTTTTTTTTTTTTCTCTTCCTCAAATGTCATTATTTGTGAACCGCATTTTGCAAATAAGAAAACTCCAAGGATAGCTGTGGTCAATAAGCAGAGGCCAAAGGAGTAACTAGGAATATTGATTTGAAATGAAGGCTTGATATAATAAACTTGCTGCCTGGAAGGAAGGCTAAACACACGGGTGTGTGTGTCCTTTTCTGTTATTCCAGCAGGTTTTCAGAGCTAAGTAGGAAACAAATTTTTTCTTTTTATGGTATTGAATCAGTTTGTGGTAATAAATTACTGAATTTTCTAGCATTGCAGTGCTCCAGCCTCTAAAAGTAGGACTTTGCATTTCTTTTTCTGCCCTAGGTCTTGGTTCAGAGCATCAGTCTGGTGTGCTCAAGCACTGGCGTGTGTCCTTGCCGACTTTCAAATTAATTTGATGTGACACGATAAAACTGGGGTGACTAAATAGTTTCAGTACTTGGCAAACTATATTTAATGGTGGTGGGTGAGGAAAGCAAAGAGTAAATTTTGCTTTCTCCAGCAAGACTTACTGTGGCCACTAGTTTGTCAGGTTGCATTTCTCAGTGCCGTGTCACATTGAGTTATGCTGTGGGGTGGTGCTGAACTGCAGTTGCACATCACGGTAGAGCTTCAAATTGAGAGTACTGCAAGATCTTTTTAACAAAATCCAAAGTATGACGAAAAGCCTTTGTGGTCACACAGGTGCATTTGCAGTGAGACTGATGTTTGCTACGACTTTAAATCCACATTCAGGTTTCCCCTGCAACAGGCTCCTGCTTTTTGTAATGACTTGCGGGATGCGCAGTCCTGGCCGAGGAGACTCGTCAGCCAAAGGCGTTCGTTCGCAGCAGATGGACACTGGCGCTGGTGCCGCAGCTCCCGACGGGCGCACCCGAGCGCTGTGCTACCCTATGGCTCGTAGGTAACGACAGAGTCCGTTGTTTCTTGCTCCTATGACCAAACTGTTAAAACCAAGCTGTGCTGATGTGAGGGAAAACCAGAACGCTTCCCCTAGGAGTCTTGTTTCCCAGCTCTGGCCAGAACCGCATCCCGCCCTTGGGTGACTTGTTGCTGGCCGGGCTGGGGCAGGAGCAGGGAGGGAGCGGAGCTGCGGCGTCCCCCCGTGCCCTAACGGGGTCCTGGGGCGCTGCTCCAGTGCGGCCACCGGATCCACACCCTGTCCTGAACTAGCTCATGGCCAATGGAGATGGGATTGGTTTTAATTATTGTTATTTATTGTTATGTGTATTCGTTCAGTGTCTCCAAAAAGGTTTAGTGGCAGCGAGCTAGTCTCTAATTTCTAAGACTTCTCTATTTTTCTGCCAAAAACATACAGCACCTTATTTGCTAATAAGTGTTATGAATATTAAAAACCAAATTACAGCTCTCAAAGAAGGGACCACAGCAGAGGCAGTGATGTTTTGTCCTTGCTTTCTTTAAATAAGAGTGCTGAAGCTTCACTGTGTGTCTCACCGCTCTTCTGCACGGAAAGACTCATGAACAGAGCTTTAGGAGACGTCGCAGTCAGGGCACTGAGTGCCTCCATCGCTATTGTGTTTTCACAGCTGATCTATCATTGCACTTTGTGCAAACCAATTAAAATGAATAAGTGCACTCTGATCTAATATTCAAGTCATTTTTTGGCATGCAATCATTCATCATAAATGCACATAAAACTGGAATTCAATTAATCACCTCATACAATGAGCCTGTCTCTCGCTGTTTTTTCCTAATACATTTTTTCTTTGAATAAAAATGTAATTGTCAGTGCAAAATATCAAACCAGAGCCACATAACAAATAGCTATGGATTTGTAATTAAACCCAATAAAGCTTAAGATGAAGTATAAAAGGCAGAGAGCTAAAATCCAATTAAAACTTATTATGAGAAATACAATGCCAGGCTGTTCTTTTTTTTTTTTTTCAGGCAGAGCGCAACATATTCTGGTTTGTAACAAAACACAGTTATTGGTTTTGATAATGAAATCCAAGGTATGATTCAATGAGTGTGGAGTAAATAGCTAATGGCAAGAAGAGACAGTGACATACGAGGAAGGCCCGGGAACAGCCCCATTATCTCTGCTGTAATCAGAGGCAGGTTACAGTCATTTCCCCTCCTGTCTATGGGATGCACTTGACTCTGAAGAAACAAGTTATTAATTCTGGTTACCCAAGACGGCATCTGATATTACTCGCATTTATTTTTAGGAGAGGAGAGAGATTCATTTCAGAAGAGCTTTGGCTGTGAGTGCAAGACACTAAGTGTGATGAGTGTGCGCGGCGGCTCGGACATCGCTCGTTTGAAGAGAGGGAGGAGGAACGGCGGAGCCTGGCATGCAGAGGACGCGGCAGGAGGGAGGCGGTGGTGGCTCCCCGTGATCCGTCTTTCCAGCTGCAGCGTTCCCCCTCGTGCAGCCCCCGCTATGTGCTGCTGCTGCTGCCCCAGAGCCCGGCTGGGAGGAAGGGAGCTGTGCTGGCGTTGGGGTGCGGCGATGCCGAGTGCTGCCAGCTCCTCCGTGCGGGAGAGGGCGGAGCGGTGGTGAGGTGCTCGGTGGCAGCAGGGCACTGTGTGGGGAGCCGAGCCCTCTCCCCAAACCCTGCTCTCAACCTCCTCCGGTGGGCACAGCAGAGGGCAGGGCAGGGAGCCCGGGCTGAGCCCTGCGCCCTTCAGAGCAGCTGGATCATCCCGGCCCCGCTGATGCTCCAACCCCCTTCCTGGTGGAAATGCTGTGGCTGGGAATTTTGCCAGTCCTGGTGCCAGCTGTTCCAGGTTTTAGTGCAATAACGATTCACCCAAACAGAGAGAGCGAGGGAAACGGTTTTTCCTGGTGGTTAGAGCCAAGCAGAGAGGGGACAGCCCCGTGGGTTGGGTGGGACCTTGGAGTATTGCAGAGCTTTTGAAAAGGACCTGAAGCCTTCACCAAAGCCTTCGTCCCTCCTCACCAGGCAGATCAATGCTCCGATGTTTAACCTGGTGTTCGTACTAGCCTTCTCCTGAGCCTAAGGAATATTTCAAAGACCGAATCCATGTGACTGGCTCACCAGGGGGACGAGCGAGCAGACGGGACACACCGGAGCACATGCTGGGGCTGGTCCATCCCTCCGAGTGATGCCAAAGCACCTTCCAGGAGCGCCGCTGCCGTGCAAGCCGTGTGAATCCATGCCATGTATACGTGTGGGTTGATCTTTGATGCTCTTTGCCTCTTGAGGTTATTTGTAGGGCCTGAAAACATCCCAGGGGTTTGATCTGCCCACCCTCATTCCCAGCACACATTGTCCTCCCAGTGAGTGTCTGGCCAGGGAAATTGGTGCCGAGAAGGGATCAGCACCCTCTGCCAAGGGGGAACCTTAAACTGCAGCAAACAACTTGCAATCTGCAGGGGAATAGAAGCGGCTGCTCTTTCTGGGAAAATAAGAAAGCTTCAGCCTTGTTTAAGATAACTTCATGCACTGGTCTGACTGCTTGTAATAGTTATTTCTCAAACAGAAATGGCTTACAAATATAAATTGTTTAGGGGTTTTTTTTCTTTCATTTCGTTGCCAGTCAGAAAGCTTCTTAGACATGGAAAATCAATGTTTGATGTTAACCTAGACTGAAAACAACTGGACTTTTTGCTGAAAATGAGGAAAAAAAAATTAGATTTCTCTTCCCAGATTTCTCATTGTTCCAAAATAACTGTAATTACTCCCTCTTTTTTTTATTTTTTTGTTACTGAGTACTTCCATTGTGTAACATGTAATTCTCTTAACTAGCAGAGAGAATCAAATATGTCTGGCCTTTCATTTCATCCTGACCCTAATCTTTTTTAAAAATTTGATTATAGGCATGACTCCCTAGTGCCTATTTTGTGTCTTTGTAGCATTAATGATCTACTGAATAATACCCAACTGCTTTGTTTATCCTTTTTATTTTTGCTAATGCCTGTCACTAGTTTTGCAGCTCTGTGTTTCTTTACTTTCATGTAAATCTGGTGTCGATCAGTCCGAGCAAAGCTGAGAACGGGAGAACAAGATGGGGCAGATGACTGGTGCAGTCCAGGCAAAGATCTTCCGTCCCTATTATTGACGCTTGTTTTATTGCTTCCATGTCTGAGCATCCTCCATTTCCATGTTTTTATATTTTGCTCCCTTGGCTACTAAACTCCTCACCACCAAGAGATTTCATAGAATCATAGGACGACTTAGGTTGGAAGGGACCTTAAAGACCGTCTAGTCCAACCCCCCTGCCACGGGCAGGGACACCTCCCACTAGACCAGGTTGCTCCAAGCCCCGTCCAACCTGGCCTTGAACACCTCCAGGGATGGGGCAGCCACAGCTTCTCTGGGCAACCTGGGCCGGTGTCTCACCATCCTCAGAATAAACAATTTCTTCCTAATATCTAACCAAAATCTCCCCTCTTCCAGTTTGAAGCCATTACCCTTCATCTTATCACTACATGCCCTTGTAAAAAGTCCCTTCCCAGCTTTCCTGGAGCCCCTTTAGGGACTGGAAGGCGCTCTAAGGTCTTCCCGGAGCCTTCTCTTCTCCAGGCTGAACAACCCCAACTCTATCAGCCTGTCCTCACAGCAGAGCTGCTCCAGCCCTTGGATCATCTTGGTGGCCTCCTCTGGTCCTACTCAACAGGTCCATGTCCTTCTGCTGTTGTTATTTATCTGAACCCCAACCACCCACTGGGACCAGGTGCCGTGGCCCTGAGCAGGTGTCACCTGGGTCCGTCGGCATGGGGGAAGCCCGCAGGACGTTCAGCTCCTGAATCTTCAATGCGCTCTGATTGTATGCAACCTGCTCCTTGTTTTCCTCCAAGCGCCAAATCTGGGTGGAATGTCCCAGTGGGTGAGCAGGCTGTACCTGACAGATTTTGCCCCAGAAATCCCTGTTGCAAAGCCTGGGGAAAGCTGGGTTGTTTTATAGAAAAAAAAAAAGGTCACCCTTATTTTTAGTAAACTTATTTTCAGAAACGTCCAAAACATGGTGACTAAAATTTTTCAGACAAACAAGTAAGAGCACAGAATGTGACATTTCTGTCCACCTGGCCTCTTTTAGCTGAGCTATGAGCAGCTGGGAAGTTCAGGATGGTGGGAATCAGGAAGGAAAATGCAAACATGATCCTTCTGCATTTTTCTCTCAGCTGTTTTTAGCTGAAAAAGTCAGATGCGCTACAGAAACCTGTTTCCTTTGCCTTTTAAGAAATGGGTGAGTCCCCGCCATTTCGCTTCTGCTGCTGCTGGCCCAGACGGGGCAGGCTGTGCTGGGGAGCCGGGACCTGGCTCGGAGGCTTGGCTGTCTCAGCTCGAGCGTGCTGCTCCTCAGGGCGCCTTCATTGCCTACCGAACATGATTCGTGGCTGCCCTTGGCTTCACAGGCTCTCCTAGGTGTCTTAAGTAACTGGCATCTCCCAGATCTCAGCCCCTCGCTGTTCGTTCCTCGTGGTGGTGGGTGCTCCACGGAGCGGAGAAACCTTGGTCTGTGCGCTTCGTGGAGAAGTTGTGCAAAGGCAAAAGGTGTTTATGGGTTAAATACTGAAGTCTTCTGCAGCCAAAATTGGAGCTGTGTTTTCAAAACAGCTCTTCTGGGCGTGTAAGTGTCTGAAGTGGTTTTTGAGCTCTTCGGGAAACGCAGCCACTTATGGTGTGACCTTCAAGGGAGCATGAAAGAATTAGCAGTCACGAGCGCCATGGACGACTCCAGGTGGTCTTCGTTATGAGTAAAGCTCTCAGGAAAACCTTGGTTAAAATTCAGATACAGTATAGTAGCTCTTTTTTTTTTTTTTCAGCTCTTATTAGCAACAACAACTGTATCGAAGCGACAGGAAAATGAGGTGACTAGCCTCACTAGCCAGAGGGTAAGAGACAAAAGGCACCTGAAATCAGAGAGACAAGAAGATCCCAGTTTGTGTGGCTGAATTTGGGATGGAAAGAATACACCCCCTTTGGGCAGTTTTGTATTTTTTGTATTGAAACAAAATACTGAGCACTCAGCCTAGTGACTCTCAAACATAGTTATTTAACATAAATTAAATAGTAAATAACAAGTATTAAAGTTGCCTGGTGTAAATGCAGCCGCAAACAATAGTAAATTTTGGGTAGAGATTGAATCACAGCATTCAGTTATTTGTGTATCACAGCCACAGCCATCCCTTAGACATCTTCTGCCGTGTATTCGTTCACTTGCTACACAACTGCTGTCTCCAAAAGCCGACCCGCATTCCGTAGCTTTAACCTCGGACCATTTCCCTGGTAGTTAATAACGCTGCTGCAGAGGTACTCATGGTGTGTGATTCATCCTTGCCTTGCAGGCTCTTCTTCAACAATTAACAGCATTAACAACGCTCTTAATATTATGTCAGCTGCACAGTCGTTATTCAAATCGGGTGCCGGGGCCGTAACGGAAACCATCTGGTTGAAGCTTTCTCTTCTGCTCCAGCTTGCTGGTGGAGCTGCCATCTCCTGCTCCTTGGCATCGTCAGAGCCCCGAGGTAAGAAAATGCAGTGCTGGAGGTGGCCACATCCCTGTGCTGCTTCCAGATGTGAAACAAGGCTGCACGACCGATGATAAATTAATATATTTATTAATATATTAATGACCATAATAACAGCACGCAGTTTCTGTAGAGATGTGCTGGCTGGTCTCTGGGGGAAGGTGACGGGGTGTATTCCCTCATTTCCTCAACTCTCCAGCTTCTGGGGAGCAGGACAAGGTGCTTCGGCAGCTCGGGCTGCTGCAGGGGCCACCCAGTTAATGGCTGGTCACCCCAGTGGCCCCGCTGTGGTCTGACCAGCCCCTGGCCACCACGTGGTGATGGGCAGGGCTGGACTCAGCATTCACCCCGCTGGCCTCCTGCTGTGGTGCTTCTGACTTACCACAAGGGAAGGGGGTATTTAAGGACTTAAGGTTTTAGTTTTGTGAGCTTTGGTGTTTTGTACTGTGACCACTGGGACAAAGGAGCTTTATTTACTACTTCAGCCTGTAATAAAGGCACAAGTCCAGATTAGGTCTCCCCAGTCACTGCAGGGCAAGTTATTTTGCTGTTGCCTGTTTGTACCAGTTGATAAAACACGACTGTCTGTTTCAGTGCTAGGACACAAAAATACGTAACTGTCACTAAATGAATCTAGCCAGAAACAAACTGTGTGGTAGACTGTCTTCATCCTCTGCGGTTTCTGATGTGCAAAAAGATTCATGCCCTGTGCTGGCTTTGGTAACAGCCTCGATCCTTTGTGATGGTTGCACTGAACTCAGTTGTTCCGCTGGCCACGTGGGTGGGAACTGTAACTAATAATTTAACGTAAGTGTTAAACTTTTAGGTGCTGAAGGGCAGGCTTATACGGTAATTGAAGCCTGAGCTGGTGTTAAGCCAGCCAGGTCCCACAGGGATACTACCGTACCTGCACCAGCAAAGGCTCTAGCAGATCGTGCAAAACCAACCCAGAGACACGGGCACGTCTCCAAGAGGAGCCCACACAGAGCTCGAGCTTTTCTCATCCACAAAGCTCGCAAAATCTGAGCGAGCTAACTGAATCTGGCTCAGTACATCGATAGGAGACACAGTTGAGTCTTTGAAGCTGTACCATAAAATCCTACTTTGATTTCATACTCTAACTCATTAAAATACCTTTGTCACTTTTCTACTTATATATTTGTGTGTTGCACGTTTACACACATAAAAAAGTTTTCTAATTGAAAAGAAGTGATTTGGCATTTAGAGCCACCCTACACGTTTGAATCAAGCTTAAAAAAAATTGATGTTTCTGTAACAGGCAATAGATGAACTCTTCCATATTCCTTGTCCTAAAGGAGAGTATTACAAACTCTGCTGTCAAGATATAAAGCCTCAAGAATGCTACTCAATAAATCACACTCATTAGAAAGTGCAGTGTCAGTTTTTTCCTTGACTTTTGGACTATTTTAGGTGTGTGCTCAATTATTCCTTCACGTGCTGCAGTAGATGCCGTGGCTTTGACGGGGTGGTGAAGGCAGCCGTCCGCCCATCCAGCCTGAGCCGCTGCTCGCCTTGCCGCAGCCTCCCGCTGCTCCAAGTTCTCGGCCGAGCGGCCAAGCTGCACAGCTTCCACTCGGTCTGCGTTCCCTGCCCGGGCTGCGTGGAGGGCTCGGACCACACGGACGCAGCGGTAACAGCTGACTTCACTGGCCTCGCGGTAGGGAGCAGCCGTGTCTTCCAAAAGTGAAAATAATGAAAAAGAATAAACATTCTGTGTTTAAAATTGAGTCAAAATGAGAAATAGGTGCTCGCATACAGGCAGAGATAGGCAACAAGTGGATTCATTTGGCGGAGAAAATGCACGTATTTAACAGAGACTCCATCTTGCTGAATGCTGATGACTTCCACAGTGGAAAGTGTGAATTCTCCACAGCTGCGCTGAGAGGAGGCAATCAGCCGATACCTGTCTAAGGGGTTATTATAGATTTGCGTTCAGCACCGTGCAGATAACTTTTTCCTTGAGTTGGCTGCACCACTGAAAACAAAAATTTGCTTTAGACAGAGTAAATTTCTCGGATTTCTTCAGGATGGAGGGGAGCGCTCTCCTCCCTTGTTCATCGGTGCTGAAGACCTTCTCGGGAAAGGCTCTGGTGGGTGAGGGAGCGCTCACGGGGGGTGAGTTGGTGTAAGCAGCAGGGCAGCCTGGCCTTTGACACCTTGTGCAGGACACGCCAGGACCAGCGTTTCTGCTGGGGCTGCCCGCTGCGCGCGCAGGGAGGGGATGCTCTGCCCTCCCGTGGGGGGGACCTGTCTTGGCTTCAAACCTCGCGAGCGACCCCGTGCAAACGCTGCCAGGGTCACCGCCGCTGCACAGCACGGGCTCCCTAAATTGCGCAGAATTATGCGTGCCAGTTGCTTTCTGAAATTAGCTGCACATGTTTATATTAACATGCAAATAAAGCAACTTCAAATAAAGTGAAAATATGAAAATGTCTATTCATTAGGTTCAGTTTTATGGCATAATTGATTTGTGTGGGGTGTGCATGTCTGGTGCTTACTCTGATTACCTTTCTGACGTTGAAGAAATCCACAACAATCATACTGATAACAAACCATTTAAACATATTCAATTAAATTACTGGTAATTCTGAAATGGTGCAATATTGCACATGGGTTAGTTTAATTTTTATGTAAATTCTACCCCTGATTTAGTGAAGTCTTAATTGTTTAACAGCAGATTAGGCTAAATTATTTTAATTGAATTTTATGTGAATTTTCTACTTCTGCCTTTAAGGAACCCATTCATAAGCATTTTTCTTTCGGATGTTGTGCATGGAGAGAATTGAGTGCTGGTGCCTTCTTTTCCAGCTTCACTTTAGGCCACCGTATATTTTAAATCCAAGAAAGATCAAAATGTTGCTCATTTCACATGGGATGTTCAAATCAGAAAGACAAATACTGAATTTGGAAATGGAAGTAGAGCAGAGCAAATGAGGGATCAAAGTTTGGGGACACTTATTCCTGAGGTTGAACTCTGAGGGTTTTGGCTACTTTTTATTTTACTCAGCTGGATTTTTGCATTGTTGAGATTTAGATTCCTTTGGACTCGCGCTGCCATACTTCACATGGGTGTACACGTACCTACGTACAGAGGGCTGAAGCTGTTTAGGCTGCAGACGTGAGCACCTGGAAGAGGAGGGATGTGGGGCTAACTGCTGCCCGCGCCGCCGGTGGGGGAACACGCAGGAGTCCCCAGCTGAGGGTCGTGCCTGAGCGGGGCTGTGCGAGCGCTGGGTAAGCAATCCTCAGGCGGGCTGCTGGGGCTGTGCCTGCCGGCCCAGCTGGTGGCTTTTACTTGCCAGACGAAGGCAAAGTGATCTCGCATGGCTGGTGACACAAGGACACAGGTTTCCTCTTCTGAAGGCCCGTGACTATGCCCCATGATAAACTTTGCTTTCCCATTTCTCCAGAGCTCAGAGAAGCCAAATATCACTGTACCCCCAGATTCCTCCTGGTATTAACAAAGAAGTGAGTGTAAATTTTATTTCCTGGCTCTATTAATCAGATGTTTTTTATTATTATTATTATTTAGATGATGTGTGGGCTTTTGAACTGTTTCTTGCTGGCAGCTTAGAAGCAGCATCTAAATGGCACATAGAATGTTGGCATTGCAGAATCCATTTCCACGGGCTCGATTTTATGTTTCCATGTGGCTTCCTGCTAGCCCTGGAAGGCTGAAACCAGGAGCAGACAGTAAATCTGGGACTTCACGTGGCAGCACAGGTTGGTGCAGCCCGTGCTGTGACAGTGGCAAGTCAGAGGCACAGGATGTGAGAGGCAACACCAGAACACGTACGTCTGAAATGAGAGCAGCAGGATCTCCTCCACGTTTCCCGGAGCACCAGGAGAGGCTTTGCCCTCACTCGCTGCAATCAGAGCAGCACTGAGGGAAGCGAGGTGGGCTTCACTCGCAAATGCCTTGCCTGCAGGTGTCCTGATTTCCGTGTTCGGAAGAGAATCTTGTACTGAAACCTGCCTGATTGTTTTTTCCAGTAGATTAGAGAGGGAATTGAAGCTATGTACTTTTTTCTTTTTTTTTCCCCTTTACTTTTTTTCTGGTTTTGTAATTCATCTTTAAATTCTTTGCAGCCTCTCTTTGGATATCTAGAGATGCTTTTTCTCATGGAGCATGGTACAGTCGCAGCAAAGGCAACAGAAGTTCACACGGCATCTGCCCACGTTCTGCTGCTTTTATTCTCTCACTGAAAAATGAAATTTGTGGAAGTTACATGTGAACAACGAATTACCTCAGCTAGCGCACCACCTGGGCCACCCGAGACGTGGCTTCTCACCTCTCATCTGTTTCTAGCCCTCCAAGCTGTGACACCATCTTCTCCCGTCGTGTCACTGCCACGAGACTGGGCTGGCCCTGCCCGCGCCGCTGCCGGCTCCTGCCACTCCCACGTGCTTGCCCGGTTCATCTCCTCCTGCCCTCGCCTGTCTCTTGCACGCCGCCGTCCTTGCTCGGTGTGCCTGTTCCCATCTGCCCTCCAGATGCCTCTGCTGAGCCTTGGTGCGTGGCCAGGGCTCCCTGTCCCCATGGCAGGACCGCGGGGTGCAGCTCCGGTGCCCCCGGGACCAGCTCCCGCTGCCCGGTGGGGCTCCGGCACAGCCCCCCGCCCTCCCTGGGCAGGGATGTGTGGCATATGGGAGCAGTGACATGATTTGTTCTCTTTGGTTCTCCGAGCTTTGCCTTCTCTTTATTTTTGTCTCTCTTCTCCTTTAATTATTCTATTAGTACAATATTTTAAATGTCTTAACAAAAATAATGTCAAAGGATTTTTACTTGGGTATGTGTGCCAACAATAATCACTGCTAAGTCTTAAACAATTGTAATAAAATAAGTGTCTTGCTGCTAATGATACCTCATTTGTATTAAAGATGCTTTAGTAGAAGCAGTTTCTACAATTATTTCAACTAATGCTTATCTGCTATGTCGGATTTTGAAATCAAAATACATGCATGGAAAATTACAAGCTGTTCTGCTTTACTCGGCAGCAGCAGTCATTCCAGAAGCCCAAGAGCGCTGCTTGCTTACGGAGATCACTTCAGGAGATTAGAGCTACCTATAGTGGAAATTAACAGCGTGAATTACACGGATCTGAGATCCAAATCCTCTGAATGTGGCGGTGGGTGACAACCCTAACAGGAGCCTGACCCCAGAGGAGGCACCTGAACATCTTGCTATGGATGTTTCCTTCGTTTTTTCACAGAATCACAGGGGTTGGAAGGGACCTCGGGAGATCACCTAGTCACACCCCCCTGCCAGAGCAGAGTCACCCAGAGCAGGTTGCACAGGAGGGCGTCCAGGCGGGTTTGGAATGTCTCCAGAGACTCCACCACCTCTCTGGGCAGCCTGTGCCAGTGCTCTGCCACCCTCAAAGTAAAGAAGTTCCTCCTCGTGTTTAGATGGAACTTCCTATGTTCAAGTTTGTGCCCATTACCTCTTGTCCTACCACTAGGCACCACTGAAAAAAGACTGGTGCCATCCTCCCAGCACCCTCCCTTTAAGTATTTATAAGCCTTTTTTTTCTCTTTTTTCATTTTTTATGTGCGCACAACTCATCATTGGTAAGAAGTCCATTTTGGGGCAAAGATGCTGGGCAGGCTTTCCTTTAGTAGACATGCTGTAAAGGAAAAAAGGGAAGTTTGTTTCAAGAGGGGAATCTCATTGTTGTTGTTCTGCACTGCAGCTTTGGGCTTTGGACACAACTGCTTGATTATTGGGGTTTCACCCCCCAGCAGCTGGGACCACACAGCTGCTCATTCACTGCCTGCAGTTGCGATGGGAGAGAGAATCGGAAGAGCAAAAGTGANGCGATGGGAGAGAGAATCGGAAGAGTAAAAGTGAGAAAAAAACCTCATGGGTTGAGATAAAGACAGTTCAATAGGTAAAGCAAAAGCTGTGCATGCAAGCAAAGCAGAACAAGGAACTCATTCCCTGCTCCCCATTGCAGGTGGGTGTTCGGCCATCCCCAGGAAAGCCGGGCTCCACCGTGTGTCACGGTGACTTGGGAAGACAAACGCCAGCACTCCAAATGCCTCCTCTTCCTTCTCCTTCCCCCAGTTTATATCCTGAGCACGACGTCACACGGTATGGAAGAGCCCTGTGGGCAGTGGGGGTCAGCTCTCCCGGCTGTGTCCCCTCCCAGCTCCTCGTGCCCCCCAGTCTGCTCAGTGGTGGGGTGGGGTGAGGAGCAGAAAACGCCTTGAGAACTTGGCAACAACCAAACCCACCAGTGTGCTATCACCAGTATTCCCGTCCCAAACCCAAAACACAGCACTACACCAGCTGCTGGTAGGAAAGTCAACTCCATCCCAGCCGAAATCACGGCATTGATGAAAATCACTTCGCATTTCTCCTGAATATTTTTTGCAACAACAGTTCTTGGATATCAGTGGCAAGCTTGTTTCTAATCCATAGATTTTCAGATCCATACCAAATAAAATAATTTGGATGGAATTCCTTCTGCAACAGCATTTACCTGCATAAATCAATATAACTTCTATATTTTTGCCACCTGTTTCCTTGGGATGGTTTAGGGTACCAAGCCATTCCTGAAGAAACAAGAATTGCACTGTGCTCACCAAAGCATAAAGACCAAGTCCTTGCAGGTCCCTGATCAGCATGTGTTGACCAGAGGTGGTTTGGGGGTGTTCTTCACATTACCTTCTCCATTAGCTCCCCGCATCTCAACAGGGCACTTCTGGAGCTCAGACATCACAGGCAGCAAATGAGCCCCCTGTGCATGGAGACCCCTTGTGACCACCCTGTGGGCTTCTCTGGCCACTGGCCTCCAGCTGAGGGAGCCTGGTCCAGACGCACAGACCCTGCATCCCTGGTACTGCTGTCTCTTCTCCCGGGCCTCCCCTAAAATGCCATCTGTGCCGTAAACACAGCGCTGTAAAGCCTGGCATGGCAGAGCACAGTGAATGCAACCCCCCTCACCGGCATCCATGCCGTTCATCTTCATCACCTCCTTCCTGCCTCCAGCGGCGAGGGGAGAGGGGAGTTGGCTTTCTGCTCTGCCAGCAGCCGGCAGCTTGGTTTGGAAGCCCTCACAGTTCTCCGGGGAGCTGGCTCCACCCAAGGTTCAGCATTTCCAGTTTGCAGCCTCACGGGCTAGCGGAGCGCTGTGGTGTGAGCCCAGGCAGGAGCCCATGGCTGGCTGCGGCAGGAGGTGCTGTGCTCCCCCCGGGCTGTGCTGGTGGCTAGTCCCCGCGAGCCGGGCAGGGACTGCAGCGAGGGGCTCAGCGGTCGCCCTTCTCCAGGCCAGCTGCTCCGCTCACAGAGCCTGGACAGGGCCAGGCTGCTCAGAAGCTTTATTTTCAATTAAAGAGGGATGCTGAATCAGGAAAAAAAGAGGAGGGGCAGGGGGGGAGCTTGAGCGTTAGTTTTTCTTGAAGGCTAATAAAACACTTGGGTGGAGTGGGTGTAGAAGGTGGTGGGAGACCCCTTCCTACACTTTTGGTCCCACTCACATGTACAGTTTACCCTTATACAGTGTTTAAATGTCTCATAATCTTAATATATGTGTTTTATAATCTCAGTAGATTTATCATTGCACTTTGTTACGAACTAGAGATGTATGTCACTTTTGGAAGAGCAATGAAGGCACAGAAATTATGTCTACAGCAGGAGCTTGGTCACCAACTCCTACCTATTTGCCACAATAGATTTGCAAAACTAAAACGCTGATGCTGAAACCCTCCACTCAGCTGTCACCATTGCCAAACCGCACCTGACAGATCCGCTAATCCGAACAGAAAACGAGGAGGAACAACAGGCATTTCCATTTAAAGCTCCCAAGTGCGGCAGAAGTCTAGAAGGACGCTGGGACACCTCCGTTAGTCAAAGCACGTACGGATGCCCATAGCCACGCTAGCTCGGCTCTCGGCTGGAGCCCCGGGGGAGCTGGCCCCGCCGGCGGGCGGTGGGACGGGTGGGCTGCCGCAGGGGGGTGGTGCGAGAGCACCGGCAGCGTGAGCACCCTTTGCTCGGGGGCTTTTGAACCTGTATCGGCAGCTTTTCACACCCACGTGCTGCATGGTGATTTTGCAGATATGGTGATTTTTACAGCCAGATGCTGCATGGTGATTATGTTGATTTTGTGTTTCTTGCTCTGCTAGACCCCCTGTGCCATCCCGCCAGAGCCGGGTCGCTCCTCGCTGTGTTTGTACTAATGGCAAAAAAGACCACTGTCATTGAACGTCCTCCGCTAACGACTTTGTGTGGCCGGAGAGGCAGCGCGCCAGCTCGTTTACACGGCAGTGCCTCGTTATTTCAGCGTGTGTACCCAATTACTCCTGACACCAACCCATCCCAATTGGGGCTCACTTAAATAAAACCAAATACGCTTCACAGTACTGCTGTTTGCCCTAAACAATTGCTGATGGCAAATGCTTCCACAGAAGAAACAAATTGTTGGTAGCTTGGTGTTGATTTCTGGAGAAAAGGCAATTGTAATATTAATTGTCTGAATTTGGAGGGATTTTGAATGGTAATTTTGAATACTGCTTATTAATCATTTTCAATGTGAAATCAAATGTTTTTCTAAGGTTGCAACTCTGAACAGGATTTGGCCGACAATTTTGAAATGGTTTTGTAAATGCTTCTGAATTATTTAACATAGCCTGACCCCTAATTAGCTTAAATTGACTAACGAATCAGTCTATTGAAGGCACCTGGCATTAGGAGTGACCCAAGGAGGGCAGGGGAGAGCACGTTGCTCGTGGGGGGTTATAAAGGGGCCACGTGGGCTGGGGAGGGTCCCTGCAGCTCATGATGGAGGTGTGTGATTTTTTTGAAGCTGTTGGACTGAGGAAAGCTTTGTTGTCTGAGGTTTGTTTCTTTTAAACGTTTATATTTCTATTTTGAAGAGTTGTTTAGATACCAGAACAAATTTATTTTTAGATCCATTTAGGAGCATGTTTTTGTAAGGCTCTTGTTTCCCAGATCCATTAAGGAGCTTTCTGGGGAAGCCTTTGCGTCTCAGTGCTCCCTGAAGACATTCCCGAGAGCCCCTGGTAGTGCATAAAGCTCTGGAAATGAGCAGATGAGACTGTGATTCATGACTGCTATCCTAGATGCATTGAAAAGTAATTAGTGGTGATGGGTAATTGGGATATATTTCAGCAAAGAGCCTCAGGAATTTTTCTTGAACTTGGAGCTGAGTGATCTGTGCAATCCCAGGTACTAAAGATCCTACTAATTCATTCAACCTGGTGATTACTTCTTTAGGTTGCTGGTTACAAGTAACTGGCTGAAGAAAAAAATGCTTTGAGAAATATGTAGATAATATTTTGAACATGAAATATGTTCCAATAAAATTCTTAGTTTAAGGAGAAGAAAATATGATGTTTGAAACCTGACAAATCAAGTCCTATTAAGCATAATATTTCAACCTTTTCAAACCAAATAATGTTAGAATTTGGTTGTTTTTCCTCAGGGAAGCAAGTTTAGATTCACATGAATCCAAACACTTTAGTTTAGTCGCAGCCTTCTTAATGAGACAGACTCCTCCAGCCCTTGGATGTGTCAACCTCTTTCGGACGTCACCGTGTCCCAACGGGGCTGCGTGGAGCAGCCTCGCACAGGTCACCTCGCGCTTGGTGCCTCGCTTCCCGGGCAGCGGCTCCGCAGGGGCTAGGCATATTGTTTATAGCAGCTATTGATAAATGGGAAATGTATTGGTCACGTTGAAATAGACCCTTATGATAATAAATGCTAACGGATGTTGAAAATTGCACAGAGTATTTTTTTGGCTTGGATCTGCAGACGATGAGGTACTTGCAGGCCTTGATTTGGCTGCTCTATGAGGTTCCCCATATGGCAGGGTCAACCCATGTGTCCCACCAGGAGAGCTCAGTGGCTGCTGCTTCTTGGGTTTTTGTGTTGGTTGGTGGTTTCCCCCCATCAGGCCACAACCCTTGTCCCGAGGCTGTGTCCCGGCAGCGGGGCGCTGGGGTCGAGGGCTCCGCGCAGGGCGGCTGCGGCTGGTGCGTGCCCAGCACGTGCGCAGGGAGAGCAGGGAGCCAAGCGCAGGCAGCACCGGGGGCTTCCAGGCGTTTGGCCACCGGGGGTGGATGTAGAGAGGATTTTCTTCAGGTCCCTTGTTCTAAAGCTTGTGAAACCCTCTTAGCGTTTCCTTTGCAGGAAAACGTGTTTACGTTGGGGTATTTGGAGTATACCTTGTATTGCCCGTGGTGTTGTTTCAGAGAACTACTGGAAAAACCCAACTGCCTGTAGGGTGCCAGTGGTGCTACCAGAATGGATTAAAGACAGGCTGAAGGGAGGAATGGCACAGGATTCACGCAGGGTTCATTCTTTTCTTAAATCAAAAAGACAGCACTGGCTGAAATGCATTTATTCATTTACGCCTCAGACTTTATCACTGAAGTGTGGAGAAGGAAAAGCCACTAACAAGGAAACTTCAGGGAAGAAATTAAAATATATGCAAACACAGATGTTTGCTTCAGGAGAAATTTTTGAAAGTTACTTTTTTAAAAATAAGTGTAAAAATATGTAAACCATTTGCAACTCGGCAAAACTCAGCAAGCTGTGAAGATTATCAGCTGGACCATGAGAAAAATTTACTTTCTTCAACAGTAATTAAAAAGTAAAATGTGAACACTAAAAGCAATGGGGATTCGGGAACATGATGAATGTGGAAACAAATGTGGTTTTGGTTATGTTTTCTTTTTTCTGTTTGGAGAGCACATCAGTATGGAGAGCTGCCAGCTTTCAGACTGTGAAAGCTCATATTTAATACTGAGTCCCTAATATCGGAGATGAATGGTAGGGGCTGAATATGCCCCCGGAAAGAAGAACAATTATGAAAGTGTGTTGGGAGGGAGTTCAGCTTTTAGTTGGTTTGAGTATGGTATGAAGATGGTTCTTGCATTTGCTGGGCTTTTTGTTGCAAGCTTTTGGTTTTTTTGGTTTCTCAGTTATTTTTTTTTTGAAGCACTAATTAGAAAATTAAGAACATTCAACTCCCACACATCAATTTGTCATGTTCTGCTTTGCCACGGTAATTTAAATAAAGAATTTCATAATTTCACTGTGATGCACAGTCAGTTTAAAATACAGACATCTACCTAAAGCAGGAATGCATTATTTAATTAAAAATACACAACTGTAAACCAGAAAACCACAGTGAAGTAGTGTACAATAACTTGTTTACAAATAGAAAAATACCTTCCTACAGCTGTAATGAAATGTGGTGATTTTCTTAGAAAGAATGATAAAGTTAATTTCTGTACCTTAATATTTATCTGTGGGTGGGATTAAGAGGAGTTCTGAGCAGTGTCCCAGCAGGTTAAGGGCCTGTTCCCTTGAATGTGAGCTGCTTTCTTTTTTTAAAAATCTGTATCCATTAACTTTGAAAGTAATTTCAGCAGTTCAATGTAAAGGGAACTTCACTGGCATTTCTCTAATAAATTATACATACAGATAACAATATGCAATATAGGCTTTGCAGGAGGGCAATAGTAGTGATGTGCAGCCAAATGTAGTTCTCCATTTTCTTAGTCTTCATGTTTATGTCAGAGCCTTTAATATAATTTAATTTTGCTATTAGTTTCTAAAATGTGCTGTGTCTGAAATCCCACATATTAAGAAGGCCTTTTTTATAACCTTATATCCATTTTTTTCTTTTTGTGATATTAATTCTTGAAAATGGAAATTAAAAAGAAGCAATTAATGTTATTTCAGTAAACTTACTGGAAGCAATTAAACTACAAACACACTTTTTACGATTGCAGAGAGTAGTCAGTATTAGGAAACATCATTTTATTTCCTCTACTGACTATATTTTTTTTCCCTTCAAGCAAAGGTTTAAATTATCAACAGAAATGATGGTCTTTTTCAGAGATATTTCCTCATCTAATTGAGCATTGCTTTTGTACTTGCATCTTGCATAAAGTGTTAAATCTCATCCTTCGAGCCTGAAAATCTTCTGTAGGCGTGAAGGTCACTAATTTTAATTAAATGGAATTTTTTTTACACTTGCTAGAAAATGAGGATTAGTCTCAATGAGTTTCATTAAATAAACAGAGCAAATTAAAATTTATAATATATCTCTGAACCCATCTGAAATCACCTCATGAAATGCCAGTCAGCTGGTGAGCCAGGAGGAGCCTTGGTGGGGTGGAGTGGACAATGTGGAGGAAGTCTTCGGTGGGGCTGGGGAGCGGGGTCTGCCGAGGGCTCCCTCAGGGTGCCAGCGGTGGGTGGGGAGGAGAGGTGCCTCCTTGGGCCAGCTCCGTGAGGGAGAGAGCCCACAGCCCAAAGTCCTGAAGGTCTTGCAAAAGAAAGGGTGGCACGTGAGGTCTGCACAGGTTGGAGGACAAGTCTTGCTGTCCTTGATCTCTTCTGTGTTTTGAAGTGTTGAAACCCCTTTTCATTCCAGTTGAATGAAACTCTGTCCCTCTCGTGCACGCGTTCTTACCAGCCCAGGCTGGGATGCGGTCCTGGGGACGTTCTTGATGCCCTGCGCTTGGTTGTGGTCCTGTTCTGCAAGGACTCTGAAATGAGCTGGATTTTATTACAAAATAATGGATACGGAGACTGTTGGATCACAAATTTGTTAGCTCTGGTAGTGTTGCTTCCATGTGAAGTGTGCCTGACCAGATCCTGGAGCAGAGGGCTATTGCCAGCGTGGTTTGCGGCTGCTCCCAGCAGGTTTCAGGACTTAGCGACTCTCTTGAAGAACCTGACTGCTCTGGTTCTCTGACCTGGTTTCTAATACAAGACTGTTTTTGTCTCTGTTATGAGTATTCAGCAGAGCCTTTTTTCCCTTCCTGTGTAAGTGCATCTTCTCATCCTAGATCCGCTCAGGTCTTCATATGGAGGTGAGGAGAGGACCAAACTCTGCTTGGTTCTCGGCAAAAGGAGGAGACTGGGTGTTTTGCCGGCCTCTTACACCTTTCTACAGGAACATGCACATGTACAGCATACAGATAGTCAGGTGTCTAAAAACCCGCAGTGGGAACTGGTGTGTCTAATTGTCCTGAAGGCACTGAAGTTTATAACTTTTTTATTAAAGGAAAAATCCCCACCCCACAAAGCCCTCTCCCTCCCCTTGGGGACTGTCCACTCCCAGCGAGCAGCTCCAGACCGCTGCAGACCGGGCTCTCCTGCCTGACAGCCGAGTGACACGGGTACACTATTTTCCACTTGCACTGAATGATTCCACTGCAAATTTACTCATATGGTTCAAATCGTTCCCCTTCAGACTTGCGCACACGGTTTTATTCGCAGATGCTGGCATGTACCTTATGGACCAGCGACTCATCTGAAACGACGGAGTTGCAAACGCGTCGGGGAGGCTCTCAGGGATACACACATAGCGCTAAATTCAATACATCGGGCCAACACTGACAAGCCACGTGTCATTCTGTTTTGCAAAGGATAAGCTAAACGGTCTCTCCACTCCTCTAGTTGTTTTGCGTCTTTTCAGTCACTCTAACGCTGCCTGAATTTCTCTGCCTAATGGATCCTCTCAC
This sequence comes from Burhinus bistriatus, assembly GCA_013397275.1. Classification (NCBI taxonomy): domain Eukaryota; kingdom Metazoa; phylum Chordata; class Aves; order Charadriiformes; family Burhinidae; genus Burhinus; species Burhinus bistriatus. The sequence continues at coordinate 236,680 of VYXH01007236.1, read as the reverse complement.
ACATCTTTTGTCCGCTGAGGTTTTCGATGGCTGTGAAAATCAAAGCATTAAAATACCTGGGACTGGATTAGCACTGCAGAAGCTCTTCTTCCAGTAAAGCCTGTATCTCAGTTGCCAACTACCCTTTTACTTCAGACCGGCAGAGGAGAGCTCCTCCAAGTATTTCCTTTTCGCTTTGTGTTTGGCATGTCTGGTTTATTGATTAATAATATACTGGACTGCATGCAAATTTATTCCCTCTGGGATTTGTTAGATATCCTTCACGTGAAAAGGTCTTTCAGCATAATATTTTAGAAATAGCCCCTCTCTCTGATCCACAGGAAGACAGGTAGCAGATGTTTTGCCAAAATGAAAAAATAGAGAAGAGCATTAGCAGAGTATGTTGGCGACTTCAGCCTCTTTTGGTTTGAAAAATGTGTCCATAATTTGATATGTTTCCAAGCGAAGTCTGATATTACCTCTAGAAGAAACAAGCTGGTACATCTTGAACAGCTCAATGTCATCATGGAATTTTTTAGTAATGATGTTGCTATTCCTGGAGAATAAATGGACTCCTCAGCACCTTTGCTGTGGGTAACATTGGACGCAACATCTGTAATTCTGCACCCTCCTCTGGTGTCATTTTTGAATCGCTGAACTAGCTACCAACCAAAGCAGGCTTGTATCAGCAGCTTGATATTTATATCTTGGCAGGAAGCTTGTGTTTGCTGGTATCATTTGTCTCTGAAGAACAATATCTGTAGTACATGAAAATACATTTTCCGCCCTTCTCTCTCGCCCCTGTTACTGATGTCATCCGAAGCCGGCCATCTCACAGCCATCTTTCTTTTCATAGCACCATCTATTTCTGCAAATTTTTTTCATTAAGGTGGAAAAAAGTCATTGTGGGGTTTCAGCTGAGCAAAAGGTGACACAGTCCTTCAGGACAAACCTGCGTGGGCTCCTCCTTGGGTCAGGGAGGGCTGACCTCCAAAATGCAGTGCAGTGAGCACCGCTCGGCCCCTGAGGGGCAAAATGGGGTGTTGGGTTTTGAAACTTTCCATTTCTTAATCACCCATAAAAGCAAACGGTATCAGCTGAGACCAGACTTCTGGGGAGCATGGCTCTGCCCTGGGTGGGCTGGTCCCTCCCGGCAGGAGATGCCGTCCCTCCCAGTGAGCTCCCCGGGGCTGGGGCGATGCCAACATCAACAGACCGGACGGTGCGTTACCAGGATTGCTGAGACTTAAAGTGTAAAAGAGCACTAAAGCCCCAGAAGTTAATTAATCAATGTAATTACTTTATCTAAACAGCCTGTGTCATGCAAACCTTATACATAGACAGGGACTGTATAAAGCAGCAATAAATGATGCTGCGATGGGGCTAGGACCAGGGCTGACTTACGAAGCAATTTTTGTTTCCTTTTCTTTGTTTTAAGGGTCAAGTGAAAGCAGCCGTACTGCTCTGCTGCTGTTCGCAGTTACTTTGGTACAGCTGGATAAAAAGATCCCCCATGGAAATGCTTGCTCTGCTTTTTTTTTAAATGCGCTCTTGTTAATGTGTTGTTTCTTCCACTACAAGAGTTTTCCTTTAGCTAAAATAAATAATTTTAAGTACTTCTTGCTTTTTTGGGTTTTTATGCGACACTGAAAAAAATTAATTTTAGGTCAGTTGAAAGAATTTTATTCATTTTTTCAGTAGAACAAAATTTGAAAATAATTAAACTGTGAACTTGGTGAATCAAAATTATCATCTGAAAATGCCAAAGCAAACTGGCTTGAGTTTTTGAAAGATTTTTCATGTTAATTTAGTAAATGTTTTGATCAACTCAAATCTGTTTGATCTATTAGTTCTTGTTTTTTCAGGGTAGAAAGGGATAGAAAGTTTCAGATCAGTTTTTCACTTAATTCCAGTTAGGATTTAATGCTTTAATGCCAGAGATCTGTAAACATGTCCAAGCATTTCTATTTGCAACAGGTAAATTTTAGAGTTTATTCTAACAGAAATAAAATACTAGGTTGACTAGAATACAATTATATTGTGTTAATTTATTTCTTGTCTGTCTCTAACTTGGCCTATCAAACTGCTGATTTGCTGCATAAAATCTTGCTTTGTCTAACATAAAACCAGCAATTGTTCCATAATAGAAATAGTTAATGAGCAATAGTCAACTATCAATAACCACTAATTATCAAATTTTAGAAATGCAGATTCATTTCTCCAACTGAAATAGTTTTAGCTAGAGTAGCTTAATATACATTGTAAGGTACAAAAAACCCCCCTACAAACAGGGAGAAAATGCATTTTTATAGGGTGACACCTTCTGCGTTTACACGGAGGCGGCTGGGCTTCTGCCCTCCGAAGGGCTGCCGGGATGTTTGACTAAAATGATTCAGCTTCAGTGAAAGTGAATCTTTGAGCAGCAAAATGAATCAATGCGATAAGAAACAGTGTTATCTTCTCTGTAAAAATGGAACAGCCAAAATCGCCAGAAGAAAGGTGAAAGCGAGAGGCACCCACTGAACGAACCAAGGCGAACGTGCGCAGGGACCTCGGGGAAGGGGTGCTGTGTGCATCGCCCGGCTTTGTCGGTCTCACCCAGCACGGGGGCTGTCGGCAGCGTTCTCCCAAGTCGGAAGGGAGTTAAATGTTGAACTGGCAAGTAGGAGTGAATTCACTACATGCTTGTCTGCCCAAACGGTGGGTGTAATTTAGCAGTGATGCCTCAGTGCCTTTCAAAGTGGCATCTCACTTAGTCAGAAAAAAATGGAATAGAAAGCAAGCCAGAGGTCTGCAGCAGTGTGTCAAAGTGTTTTATAGAGGCAAAGGAAACCATAAAACAAAACTAAAAAACCCTGACAGCCAGAAGAAATGGACAGCCTCAAGCAGCTTGCTTTCTGCTTGTGTGATTCAGTGTGCCGCCTCTGAAAACACATTCTTTCTGGGATCTAAATGGGTACCATAAGGCACAATTGTGTTTTCAGCTGGGACAGCTAAGAATTTTTTTCCTCCTAGTTTACCTGTTTTGGGGGTTTTGGGTTGGTTTTTGTTTGAGTAAGCAGCGTGCAGGTGCACTGAACCAATGCGTGCTGCCGATGGCATCCGGAGGCCTTCCCTTAAGGGCACTTCTCGGAGCACAAAGTGGTTGATCAGTTTTGGGAATCGTGTGAAGGTAAAATAATGTTACAAAGGGACCACTGGAAAGGTTAAAAAGCTGAAGGTATATAAAATGGTATGCTCTTCACTCAAGCGTTACGTCTTGTAGGTAGCAAATAAGCTAATGCGCAGTCTCTGGCTGGGGAGGAACAAGGATTCCCTGCTGGTCCCATCTTCCCAAGGAGCAGTTTCTCTGTCCGGAGCCGCTGCCTCAGAGGCTGAGCCTGGGGAACAGCAGCTCCGCCAGACCCCGGGGACGGGTGGGTGCAAAGAAATCTGAGCGTGATGGAGGAAAGCCAGTTTGGCTCGAGTCTGTAGTGTGTCCTGCTGGCAAGAAGATGGGGGGGGAACAGTCTATCTTTTAATTCTGTGGTCCATTAATTTCCCTAAAAGTTTTAGTATTTACATAGGGAGAACCGCATGTGAAAACCTTGGTACAGTCTTACCAGTGCCGTTTGAAGAGGGATTACAGGTTTTTGGCCTCTTAAAAATGCTTCTGTAAACTTGGGCAGATTCATTCTTGGCATGACTCTATTAAACTTACAAGTGTTATTATCAAGAGTACCAGAACGCCAGCAAGCTGTGTATTACAACGAAGCCAGGGACGTACAACAAAAATGATTAAGGAGCTTGAAGAACTTAGAAGGAAAGATTAAAAGAACAAAATGTTTCAATTGGATAAACAGCAACTAAGAGTGTCTGCGATAATCAGCTACTAGCGTGTGAAGGGTACAAGTGCCAAGAAGAGAACATCATTTTAAAATGGATTTAGCTAGAAGTAGTGGGATAAACTGTAAGACGTGGATGAGACTTTTCTTTTAGTGTTTAGAGCTGTTGGACTAGAGAAACATGTCCAGGTGTTTATCTCTGGCTAGGTCACCTTTCTAGGCATCAAAGTCCAATTTCTTTTCATGCACTGTCGTCCTGGCTGGGTTTGGATGTGTCTTTTGAAGGGTAGCTAGCTCTCTGCTGTTGGGCAGTAGAGCACCTCAGACATAAGCAGTGTTTGAGGAGCCACACAGAAAACGGGTGACAATCTCCAAGAAGCCCAGGTTCAATTGGCATTGATGGAAGTGAGAGTCCTGAAGGTCTAAGCTACCTTTGAGAAAAGGAAACGTGCGAAATGAAGCTGAATACCCCGGTGGGTGGCAGTACCTGGAAAGGCATGCATGTACCTAAGGCCGACATCTAGGCACCACTGTCATTCATTAAGTTCCTGTTCAGTTTTCACATAATTCTGAGGTTGTCTTAGCATAAATCTTTACCCTGGGGAGTTTGCACTGGCGAGTATGTCAACACCACCTAAAACCTGATGTTCACCAGTTGCTTGAAGTCTTGGATCAAAAGTAAGTCCTGCTGATACTCTTGCTTAGTACAACACGCTTATCCACCCGTTCGCTGCAGATACGGGCAAAAAGGCAGAGCGCGCTCTGCGGCAACGGCAGTGCAAGAGGCTCGGGTCTGCCTTGGGAATCTGGATCGTGTGTCTCTGGGTGGTTCTAGAAATCCAGCCTGGATTAGTCAGAACTCGCTACAAAAGGCAAAAATCTTCTGCAAATAGGTACAGAAACTGCTGGATACAACAGCACAGCGCTTTTCACCTTTAGCAGGTGTGTGTAGACAAACAAGGCCAAACATGCCAGGCAGGCAGTTTCCGTGCTCAGTGGTGATGGTGCTCCTGTAGGAGGGTTTGCCAAAGGGGGGAGTGGGCATGACCTCAGGCGGTCAGTCAGTGATGCTCAGCTAAGCGCTCTGAAGTGGTGAGGCATAAAACTGCACCTGGAAACCTCTGAACCACATTTATTTATGAAGAATTCTGTAATAAGCAGCAAAACTCAGTTTGTTTCACAAATTGTATTGGGAAAGTGGAAGGAGGATGTCCTAATTGCCTTCTTGTAGGTAAAGGTGTTCTTCCATTCGTCAGGGTCCCACCTTAATTAACAGCATTGTTTCCCCTTAGTGTATTTCAAAATTGTGGTTAGATAGGGGTGAACTTGGCTTTAACATAATTAGTCTGATATTTAAGCACCTTACAAAGCTTTAATTGAGAGAGGCAGTGAGAGCTCAGAGGGTGTGCGAAGGGGTTGTGCTCAAGTTTTACGGACAAAAGAAATGGAAAAGAAATTTACAGAGAAGTCCCACGGTGTTTGAGGACTGGAAAAGGGCTTATCCAGGGAAATCCCACAGGGTGTATTGGAGATAAAATCTGTGGCTTCAACCAAACTGCTTGTGCTTTAAGATCTTTAAAGATGTGCAAAAACCTTCTCGCTGCTATTTCTGTAACAGTTACGTTCTGCTTGAATCTACCTCCTCTCCCCAACAAACCCAGCTAGGCTGGAGCCTTGCATAAAGGTTGGTGCACCAGTATTTCACGCTTCATGCAATACCCTGCTTCTGCTACTGATACAGTAAATATTGTGATGGCTGCTGTTAAGGAATGTTCTCTTACCTGATTTTTTTCCCAGTACAAACTCGGAGACGGCAACTATATATGGAGAGCTGTTGAGCTGAATATAGTTTCAAGTACATGAAGACAGCTGTTGTATACTCTAACATTAAAGCATAAAAATCCCATGCCAAAATAGTACCGTGATATTCATAGGAGGGTGGTGATTCATTGAAAATTGCCAAGTTGGACTAAAATATCAATTTCTACTGATCTGATATACCGTATTCACTACAAAACACTAGTTTGTAGGGTAGAGGTATATTTTATGGCACCTGAGAAATGACATGAATGCTCTGGTGAAAATCTATTAAACTGTGGGGGGGGAAAATACCCACAACGTCCATAAATACTGATAGGCCTGACTTCATGGTTTACCCAATAGAGTCAACACAAGATATATTCTACACATATAACGTGGTCAGAAAATCCTTCCTGTAGACTGGGTGCAAACATCTTACTGAACCGAGAGGAGGTCAGGATTATCATCAAATCCAGGTTATTAGCTCTCTTCCTCGGTGATCTTCTCTGGCCCAGTGAGATGCTGCTGGTATTTTAACAAGTGCTTTTAATAAAAGGGGTCACTCTTAGGCTGGGTACCTCTGCAGAGAGTAGGGTAAAAGCTGTTTGTTTGTATGACAACAAAGCACTTTATAATTCCAGCAACCAAAGAGGTAACACCATTTGGCAAATAAGCTTTTATTGTGTGGTGTTTGTTCAGAGCACTCTTGAAAAATGTCTTGGATAGGTTGCTAGCAGAGCAGAGAGTCTTCAAAGTGCTGCTTTGAGGCAAGGTGCGGAGGGGAGAACTTGTATGGATTTATAGCTCTCGGGGAAATCTTTTGCAAATACCTGTTGTATAGCACAACCTGATCTATCCCATGAGCACACAGGCTGTCTTTCAGAAATGTTTTTCAGCCACAAGAAGTCTGTCAGGAATGTTCTGGGGCCTTCAAAAAGCCTCCAAGTATGTGATAAACTCTACCAGAGGCAGGAAAATCCCTTAAGGTTTTGCTAGCAGTAATATATCAATGGCCTTTTGGGAACCCTCTGCCATTAACCAGAACTTTGGAAGAAGATGTATTTGGAAACAGCCCGCTGAATTTAGTGGATGTAGTGGTGCGGGGCAACGAAAAGTCTTCGCTTGTTGCTGCGATACCGATCCATGGTGCCACCGCACACTCCTCCTCGCGATGCATTATCTGTGCGTCTGTCCCAGCAAGGTGACGGCGTTTCCAGTGCCTGTGTGCTCAGGGACGCTGTAATTCAACGACAAACTGTTGGGTTTGAGCAGAGTCTGTCACTCATTGCCTGCTTTCCAGGCGCACACTAAGCCCCGTCTCGCTCTCCTGCCGGCTGCTCCCTGCGGTGGGGGACCTGAGGAAACAACCTGGCCACGCGGCTGCCAACTGGGTTTGCGGGAAATGGATGTACTTGTTGGAAACCCCGAGTGCCGCATTCGGGAGGGCTCATGGGAAGAGAGTCTTGCAAGAGATCCTTTCACAAACCTGCAAGTTCCCAACGCAAACCCTCTTCCCTGTCACGAGCAGGATACATTTGGCAGTTTGTTGTTTCCATAGGAGGGAGTTTCATGTGGGTGGGAACATTGCAGCTGGCATACAGTTTGGCTTACAAATAGCTTTTATTGAGGGTAAGATTAATCTTACAATGGCTTCAGTACATCCTTTAAAACAAAAATGTAACTGTGAGAAAGTAGATTTTCAATTAATTTAAGCTCTTGGTTGGGTCCTAATCACTTTAACAGCAATGCTGCGTACACCAATTGCCTCTTCTGGTCATTTGCTCCTTTGTTTGCGGTAAGTTCTTGCAAAGATGAGATTCATGTGGCATCTTGCACAGAAATTATTAGAAAATCTGTCCAATGCTGCTCAATACTTTTTGCTTTCCTTTACCACTAAGTAATTGAATTCTCACTACGCAAAAGCAGTCACCAGCTTACTGAAAATGATCATGTTTTTAGTGTTCATTCAGAGCTAAGATGTGTATTTACCCATGGCTTTATGTTGCATTAAGTGTATTGATCAATAAAGCTGAATTATTTATTGCACAGGTTTTTTTCCCCATTTTGGAGGGGTCTGCATAGGACAGGCTCCACAGATGATACTAGTGGTTGGCAACTGCGAGAGACCAAAGGCTGAATGAGTTTCTGAGATCAGCTTAAGTATGTTCACAGCTTTGATAAGGATTGTTGCAGATCATTGTTGAAGGAACCGGTTCCATTTACCAGCACGCACATCCCTACACCACCACTGCCCATCCTTTTCCCCTCCTTTGTTGAGGGGAAGGTTCCTGTAAATCCCCAAGCTGCCGTTTAGTGCTTCTGTCTTAAGTATCCAAGTGGCCATAACAACACGCCCAGGTGAAGATGCTTCTGTTGAATGCAGATTATAAACCCTCCAGGGGAACGCTTGCCTCACCGAATTCATGTTCAATGCTTTTGACACCTCTTTGTGGCTTTGGTGTTCTCCTACTTACACCGACAGGCAATAGAGGCGGTAACGCAAACCAGGTAAGATGTTGGGCAAGGGATCCTTGTGTGTGAGTCTGAGGTTCTGTTTATTCAGACGCCTTTCAAAACCATTTCCACGTGCCCTAGCAGGGTGCTGGTAGCCATCAAAGCGGCTGATAGGACATGCTGATCATTCATCTCTCACCGGTTCCTGTGACCACAGGCTCTGATTCAAAGTTTGTCCTGCATCTGAGAGCTTGGAGTTGATGTAGGTAGGAGATGGGTTAAGCTCTCAGATGCATTTGCCTAATGAGCTCTCTAAATTTGGGAGAGGCTTTGAATTGAGCACAGATTGGGGTCACACTCCTCTGCCACCAAAGAGACAGTTCATAGAATCATAGAATGGTTTGAGTTGGAAGGGACCTTAAAGACCATCTAGTTCCAACCCCCTGCCACGGGCAGGGACACCTTCAGCTAGACCAGTTGTTGGGAGCCAGCCAGCCTGGTGCTTTTTCTCCACTGCTGGTGTGATTTGAACCTTAGCAGTAAGCAATGCACCGTATTGTTATTTTCAGTAGATATTCACTTCCGCTGACCCCGAGGGCTGTCTCTGTGCCTAAAATGATGATGGGTTTAAATGCTTGCGCTCATATGCATAAGCCCGATTAGGTGGCTGAGTGCTTGGGAAGTGAGCGCGGGGCAACGGGAAGGCGGCTGTGCAGCGGCAGTACGTGGGGTGCCTGCTCTTGCATGTCTAATTATTACGCCTGCCACAAAGTTTACTGAATTTTGGCCTCTGGGGTCAGGGAGCTTAAATAAATAAAACCTTCAGACCCAGAGGGATGAGCGTATTCTATAATGCCATAATCAGTTTGGAGAACAAGCTTTTGCTGCGGCTTCAAATTGGGTCTTCAATGGCAGTGCAGTTAATAGGATTTTACATGTGCTGTGAAATTTCTGAACCTATCTACACTGTTGTTTGACATGCAAAGTGTGATGTTGTCTTTTTATTAGCAGGACTGCGTGTCTGACATATCTCCATACTAGTGCTGCGGATAGACATCTTAAAAGCAAATTGTAATCGAAATTCTGAGCAGGATGAGATGAGAATTAGCTGCCTGTCTAGTGCTTTTCTGTTTATCTCCAAGTGTCAGCACTCTGCGCTGAAAGTTTTGATAGGAAGGCATCTGCTGTTCCAGGCTAGAGAATTAGCAAAGGAGAGAATTAGGATGCGGGGAGGGAGAGGGCTAATTGAATCACGCTGCAGCGACAGCAGCTCTGGAATGCGCTCGCTCCTGGTAGGTCGGAAGCAGTAAGGAGTGTGAGGGCAGCAGGAATGACTCATGCTGAATTGCAAAGAAGCCCCTTATAGAATGTTTTGTATTACCAAACGCCTGAGACAGGGGCTGAAGATAGTGATTTCCCTACCTTAACTCAGAACGGGGAAGGCGTCTTGCTCATGTAGCTGAGGACATGAGCTCACACCCGTCTTCTGGTCTTGAACTCAGGGCTGCCTTCCAAAATGATCCAGCTACAAGTGGATGTTTGTGCAGGGAGCCAATGGCAAATGCATCGCTGTTAATCACGGGGATTCTTCACGTGACGTTTGCCGTGCCTTACGTTGGAAATTATTTGCTTACGTATGTACTGGGTGAGATTTAGTAATATGATGTCATCAGCCTCACAAGCTTCAAAAAAGGTGCTCACAATTTCACAAGGTTCAGCTGTTACTCTGTGTTTCTGGAAAACTTTTGGTTCAGCATATTTATTCTATGATACGTTCACAGGTGTATTTAGTGCTTATATTTTTGTACTTTGAGCTCCACTCTCAAAGCTGTTCAAATTTTAAGTGCTCTATTAGCTACTTGCAGTGCACTGAAAATAGCACGTGAGCTGTCTGCTGGTTTTCCTTTTGTTCCCGAAGCCACCAAAATCTACTGGAGCATCCGTCTGTGTGCGTATGTATCTCTGCTTTCCTTGTTTTATCTGCATAGGGAAGGCGATGATTTCAATCTTGGTGTAGCTGCCTGGTTGCTCTCAGAATACACTGGAGTTAAAAAATGGCATTGGTGTAAAAAAGTGCATTTTTAGAGTGATAGAAGAGGCTACGGTTGATAGTGTGTTACATGCTTTCCTGAGATTTTGGGGATCAAGTTGTGAGCAGCAGGTTAACAGTGTTCTTGGTAGGATCTCTGAAAGTGAACTGAACTCGCTGTAATTCCTGTGATGACTCTAATTCAACAGGACCCTTTGCATACTTCAAGACCTTTATGTACTTCTTCTCTGTAAAGAGTCCCATAAAATATCATGTTTCTACCCTTGTTTATTTTCCTTCTGTTGATGCCAAAGTCAAGAGTAACATACACGTAGGGTTTTCAGGCCTTATTTTTCATTTCAGCAGGATGATTTTTTCCTCTTTTGAACTATCTTTCAACTGTATGTGCCAGTTAATAGATTTGCAGTAGCTTCTACATTCCTCAATTAGAGGACTTGACCCACATGACCTCATCTGCTGTTACATAGATGCTAAGGAAGGGATTGGGTTGCTTTAGTACTCTGTACCTTCTCAGTCAAAAATGTGTGTATATATAGAGCTGTATAGTTTGGGGTCTTCTCTAGTTCCTTGTCCCTTGCCTGTCTGGCGCAGTGCAAACAGCGATTGTTTCAGGACTGAGATGTTCTGGCAGAATGAGGATGGAAAAGTTTACGTTGTGCTTTCCTGGTAGGTGTGCTGTCCGAAGCGGGCATTGGGTCTCCGATCTTTTAACCCAAAGCCAGGAACTTGTGTTGAATAATCGAATACAGTCATTGGATGTACGGTGGCAAGCTGTGGACCATAAAATCACATTGTGGAGACCACGGTACCACATGGCATGGCTGGATACATCGCAGTGGCTGTTGTCGCTCTTCTGGTAAAGCGAGTGCAGAACGTGCAGCTCCAGACCTGCTCGCCCAGTGCTTTTCACAGCATTTTGTCACTGTTCTCACACATGCAAACCTCGTTCCTCTCCCCGTGGCTTTTCAATCCATACTCCCAGTGGGATGTTTTATTTTTAATACCTGTTCAACACTGGCACTTTCTCACAGGTTTTGCCATCCCTGGTAACTACACCAGTGGTGCTATTTTTACCAGGAGCTGAGAAATGCCAGCACAGCACTGAAAACTTTAACATTCGAACTGTGCAGCTGTACCTGCTCCAATCTTCATTGTGTCACTGAGCTTCAGCTCCGTCTGTTCTTTTCTACCTTTATATTTCATTATTTACAACACACATTTTCTGACCCAAAATCTTCATCTCTCTCAGTTCACTCAACTTACAAAACTGTGCTCTGAGCCCCGCTGCATCACGTCAGATGGTGCCCAGGCTGGGAGAAATCTCGCCCACCTCTCCTCTCCCTGTGCTGGTGAAATCTGCAGTGAACGGGACGTCTTTTGCGTGCTTACGTGTCTGTGCTGAGCAGCACATGTAAAACCCCCCCAGCATCACCGCTGGCATGTTAGTGGCACATTCTTCTGTACCTCTTGAGTATCTTTGACCCATCGTTAGAGCAGCCCACTGACTCTTGCTGTTGCCCCTTGGTCATGCCGGTTGCCATACCGTGCCGCAGGCAGCTCCGCACGGAGCAGTGCTGGTTGCTGTCTCCGTCTCCCACCATCTGTTAGAGAATTAGCTGTTCTTTGCTTCTTTTCCTGTTGATGATGGTGCTGGTGTACAGCATTGTGATCAGCACTCTCTAGGGAGCGTTCACTGCTGCTTCCACCTTCCTCTCACCTCCTTTACTACCGGTATTTCCACCTTTGCAGCAAAAATGGAAAGACTAAATATAGAAAACAACCTTTTTCTCTGCAATCTCTTCAACAACCTGTGGCACAAGATGAAAATCTAACAGCAAGAACGCTATTTGATCATGTAATCAGGTAAGGGCTGTATCGTCAAATGATAAGCAGAAAGAGCTATACTGGAGCTGCTTGGGAGGTGAAACCTGGCTTGTGGAAAAATTTGAATTAATTTGGGAATTTGACAACGCTTTTTTCAATTCACCTTCAGGAGTACCTTTTAGACAAAAATTCTTAAAGGTGTTTTAGAGACCTGAAAGCTCAAAACACCACCTGAGGTTTTCTGTCCTGCAGGATGAATGTTACCGAATAATCTTGTGTTCCTATGCAATGTACTCCAGAGGGAAGATACTTGAAATCTTTTGGATTGCGTTTAAACTTTCATGCAACTTTGATGTTACGTCTTGCTTTATGCACGTCAGTCCTGCTTATTGCGAGTGCAGAGACACAGGCTTTGCTCCGTGTAATGAGGTTACTGCTCCCAGTGGGGCCCATGGAGGTTACCGAGTTCCTGTGCATCAGCTGGTCTGTATGAATGCACATGGAATGCATGAGGAACTTCAGTCAGTGCATGTTTCCATCAAGTTAGGCTGACTTATCTGTCTTTTTTTCCTGAAGTGGGTGTGTTCATGTAAAGGGAGATACCATGGATCAGTTCATGCTACATATTACCTAAAAATCTGATTTGTGTGTCTGAACCTTAGAGACTGAGGTACCTGAAGTTCATTGATATTGATTGGTGTTGAGTAGGATGGAGGAACCCCAGGTCTTGCTGCCTTCTGATGGCTTTAGAACCCTTGAGAAATCCTAACTAAATCCAAACTACATTTTTCTTTGACTCCTGATTGAACTCAAAGAAATGAGAAACATAAAACTTGAGAACAATCAAATTAATTTTTCTCTTCATTTCCTGATTTGGTATTACTGATCCTACTTGGGACTTTAAAAAGAGAATCTGGTGCAACTATTCTACACCTACTGCTGGGTTTGCTGCAACACCCCAGTGAGTGGACAATCTATTAAATGCTGAAAAGAGGAAAAATAGCGTGAGCTATGGGAGAAGTTGATCTGGTTTTGCAAGGACTCTGTGAGAGGCGCTTCTGTCCTCTAGGCTGCACACAGGTTCTTTCCTACACAGTCAAAGAACCACTGTAATGCTTGAAGGCTCAAACTGGTAAAGTTACCGTTTTTAGCAGATGCTCTGCCAGAAATAGCGTACATCTCTGTGCAAGTGAAGAGGTGCAGGTTCTGCCCAGACCATGACCAGTTCCAGCTGATAACCGGGACAAGGTGACTCCCTATCGCACCCTAAGCTGCCGGGATGTGCCTTGGGAAAAAGAGGAAGATTTTTCTGTGGACAGAATTACTTTCACCACAGTGAAATACCAGTAGTGCGAGTCTTAATTATTCCAGATGTACAGATGACACGGTGCTTAACTCAGAGGATTCGTGGTGAGGCAGCATGACAGCAAAAAAGAGCTGCAACAGAACAAAAGCATCTTCCACGTAGTGAGACCTAAAAGGAAGAGAGAGGAAATAAAAAGAGCAAGAAGCTTATAGTGACAGGCCAGATCAGCATGCCGAGAGCAGACCCATGGCACGCTTGCTAGTGACAAATGTAAACCGGCACGTTGTGCTGGACCCTCGGCAGGGACAGAGGTGGCTGTGCTGCACACCCGTTGGCAGCTCTGGAAGGAGAGGAGAGAGAACTTGGAAAAGAGGTCCAGCGGCTGTGGGGAGTCTGTCTCTGCGCGGCTGGAGAGCCGCGAGCGGGCACGGAGCCGTGGGAGCGGGGCGGTGGGGTTTGCCCTTCCCGCGCATCACCCCAGACCCTGCTGCGGCACGGGAGCACGGATGGCATGGGTACGGGGAGGCTGTGCCCAGCTAGGGAGAAGGCAGCTCCCGTCCTGCCTGCAGAGCCCTGCCTGTGGGAAGAAGTCAACATGGCACAGACCGTTTGACCGGTCCCAAACGGAGCGGTGATCGCTGTCTCGTAGAGTCTTGGCATACAAGGAGATGAATGGCAAAACCTGGCTGGCGCTGGAGTGAATCTTGTTTTGTTATTATGACAATGCAATCCAATAGCGACCGCATTGGTTACTGATGGCAAATTACACTTGCTTATCCCACTGCAAATTGCAACCAAGAATGTTTTCCTGGGAAATCTTCTATGCCTGGCATGCGGAGTAGAGTGTGGGCTTGTCCCAGGTGGAAAGGGGCCCTGCTGACCTGCTTTTTTTAAGGTTATCTGTATGAAAGTTATTTGTACCATCTTTTTTTATTAATTTATTTGTATTTTGTTTCCACTATAAGCATCATGCAGAATAAAACCTCAGAGAGCCCTTGCATCTCAGAGCCTGCAGTGTAAATGGAGAAGAAAGATTAGTACTTCCTTCCACAAATGGATTTGTAAGATAATTATAATACCATAAATATACTTTTTAGAAAACAGCTGCCTATAAAATCAGTATCAAACTGTTCTGTTGCCAGTACAACTATTTGTAATTTTTCCAATTTCAGTTCATCAGAATGTTAAATGGCAGTGAAGAAGGGAGGGGAACCATGGAAATTTTCAATAGTATTCATTTCGTTATTCATCTATTTTATTCCTCATGCGTCATCCTGTGGCAGAGCTTCTTTTCAAGAACGCGTTGCCTGAGACATTGAGCAAGTGCTGAAGAAAGGGTGCTGTCACTTTTCTGGGGCTCCGGTGCACGTAGGAGTCGCTGCAAAGCTTTCGGGAGAAGCACTGCGCTCTTGCAAATGAAATGGAGACACACGATGTTCTTTCATCAGGTGATTGAACGTAAATATGATGATGAAAAAGTTGGTGATGAATTAAATTCTGGTGTACGTGTTTAACCTGCAAAATGCACTTTTCTTAAGACTGATTTGTTACAAAGCTCTCCTATGCAAATGAGTTATCAACACAAGTGATGAAGTGCTGTCGGGTTCTCTTCACGTGTATTACGGATTAGGATGGATTTACAATGACTAATTAATGTTATTAAGAAACTGCAGGAGAGGATAATATAGGGAGAGAGTTTGGGAAGAAGTTTTCTTAAAGAAGTAAGACTAAAAGCTATCTTTGCCAAACTTAAGGAGAGTAAAATAAAAGTCTGCAATTAAAAGCTACATTTTGGAAAAGTTTATAGCAGGAATTTCTCACAGAGTTAAAAAAAAAACCACAAACAAAAAACTCCAAACAAACAAAAACCACCCAAACAACAAAAAAAACCCCAAAATCCAACCTCCCCAAAGTCTAATGGTGTTCTCATCTCCCACTGCAATGAACGGGAGAGTCATGAACTTGTCCAGCATGAGTGACAGAGCTGCTCACACAGCTACCAGCAGTTGTAAGACCAAATGAACCTTGGCTTGGAGGTACTGTGTAATGCCGGAGGTTTCGGGTCCGTTCCTGCCTATGGCGTTAGGGTTCTGTTCGTTAGCTCACGCAGTGGGGACTGTGGTGGCCTTTACATGGCCATATGTTGTCATCATTGTAACTCCACCCTGCCTGGCACTGATCCTGCTCCTGGTGCCGTTGGGGAGAGCTTTGGTATCGACTGCAATTTAGCACTCACTTCCTTAGGGGTTTTTTTATCATCCTGAGGTTTGAATTATGGGGTTTTGATCTCGCTCTGTGGGGACTGACCTCCTTGTGAACTAAACATCTGGTACACAATGCAGATTGGTAAAAGAATTAATTTTAGCTCTGCGAGGAATATGTCGCTCTCAGGAGCAATGGGGAGGAGCAGCAGTCTCCCGTCTACCAGGAGCATCAACTCCTTGCTGTATCACAAGTTCATATCTCTCTTTTTTTTTTTTTCCCCTGGCAGCAGCATGAAAGGATGGGAGAGAAGAAAAAAACTGAATGCTAATTTCCTCCCCCTGCCTGCCTTTAGATACATGTTTCAGAAATGATTTGTTTCTGTACAAATCCTGTTTTTTATACCTTTTTATTAAACAAAGCTTCCAAATAAATTTTAGCTGCTTTCCTGCCTGCCTAATCCTCATGTTTTCGTACAGATAAATCTCATATAATTAGCTGTAGCTCGGGAAGCCTGTAGTGCCTGACAAGAATGAAATGAAACATCTCATGGAGCAGCAGTGAGCGCGAGTCTGGGGTTCAGCATCCTTCGCCCTGACACGGTGCAAGCCCTGGTTAGCGCGGATCCCACCAGCCAGCCTTTCCTAATCGCTTCAGCCCAATAACAGGATCTTTGTTTCTGCCTTTCTAGGGTTGTCAAAATGCGTGTTGAAGCTGGTGGGATTTGAAAACAGCTGAAACCTTAAATTTCCATGTGGGGAGGAAAGTATTCTCTGTCGCGATCTCTCTCCACTCACCCCGCTCTCTAGGCAGCTCCCTCGGTGCTCACCAGGAAGGTCCATGTACAGGAAAAAACAAATCCCACAGCTTGTCCATGGAAGTGTCTAGCTGCTAAAAAACCAGACATTTTAGCTCATGAGTGTTAAAATATGATTCTTTTCTTCTCTGTAAACTTTCTTTTAAAGCAATATTTGTAATAAGAGGCGAATTGGGTGTTTTATGAATCAGGCACCTCTGTAAAATTAAGAAATCTTGCTAAGATACGTGTTTGGTCTTGTATGACAAAGAGTGCAGAGAGCTGTGGGCAGTTACATTCACTGATTTCCATGGACGTTGGATCAGTTCCAACATGCATATTATATTTTGAACAGACTTTTGATATGAACTGTGTGTTTAGCCATTTTCTGTGTTGTATTCTCTCCTTTTTCTTTTAAATAGTTAGTGGTTAAACTGATATTTTATCTCTAAAATTAATACTTAACACACAATTTATGGGTTTTCATTTCAAATGACAGAGGCAGCACATCAGTCACTTATAAATTCATCCAACTGTGGATCATATGGAACAATTACAGGGCCTTTGCACGGCAGAGGAAAAGCTTGCCTTCCGAGATTTTTGTGCTTCACGTAGGTAGAGATTTGTTTTACTTTTGGTAAATATGGGCGTTATTTTTCATGTGTTTCACAGATTTTTTTTTTTTTTCTACACTGTTTGAGAGTGGGGAGAGAAGGGCTCCCCCGCTGCGTAAGTGACTGAACTAATGGTATTAACAGCAATAGAAGTGACAAGATGATCTTTCTTTTTTTTTAAGGGTGAACTTTATGTTGAATTATGTTATATCATAAAGCTGGATGTCAAGTTAACCTGTTTCAGCTCGTAGCTTTGCCCCCTCTCTCATCTCTGGATCAGTCCATCAGCGCAAGGGCAGGAGCACTGCGGGACACATGAGCAAGGACTCCTATCCACCGCACCACTCGGGTGTTTTCCTTGCTAGCACCATGGATTGGTTCTGGTACAACAGTTTAAAATGTTCTTTTCACAGCCCAAGCTCTGTGCAGTTGCTTCTTTCTCGCCAATCAACACAGCTGAATTATCCCATTGCTTGGGCAGCTCTTCATGGTAAGTTCTGTAATGGTAATTGGCATCTAAATTTCTCTTGCTGGTTTCTTCCGTGATCAGACAGTCCTTCTCTCTTTCTTCAAAGGTGGGGAGACAGGGAGTTGTATACAAAGAAAGCAAAAGAAATGAGAAATCAGTAGAACTGGTTTTAAACTGCAGAGCTACCCTGATCCAAACACACATCAAAGTATTTGGGCATCAAACCAGCCTGATCCAGAGTTCCATTTCCACTTCAAACTACACAATATTTTTTCAAGGAAATTTTTCTTCTGTCATCTATATATATATACACATACACATAAATATAAAAGACAAAAGGAAAGGAGGACTTGAGAATCAAACATGTCACTTCTTGTTTATTGAGCAGGAAAGACCATGTCAGGCTCTCTTTATTCAGGCAGCTTTCTGTGACCCCAGAGTCTCCTTCTGTAAGGAGCATCTCCCACCGCTCCACAGGCTCGTGGCTGGCGCACCCCTGGCACCGCTGCACCAGGGACCTGCCCGCTCCTCCTCCCAAGGCGCCCAGAGAGAGCTGGCTCTTCCCAAAGTACTGGGCACCCAGCTCTCTGGGAAGTGGGAGAGAAGAGGCAAGAAAGAAGAATACAGGTTCATCCTGGGAGCTTGGAAGAAAGGTCAAAAGAGGAACCAGTTTTCTGGATCTTTTCTCAAGCAGCAGCTGCTGAAACAAACATTCCTGTAATTCTGCATTAACATTGTCTGTGCGTAGTATGGCATTCACTTCCTTTCCATCCAAGACGGGTTAAAAACATTCCGCGCCTTTGCTTCGACTCTGATTGAGTTGAAAATGAAAAGTCCCAGAAAAAATGAATTTCTGGGGAAGTAAAGGGACCATGCAACTGAAGCAACTGAGCTCAGCTGATATTTAATTCTGTTGTTCAGTTGCACTGGGCATGATACCTCAGACTTCAGAGAAGTAGAGAAAAAGGAAATTCTATTATATTAAGAACATGACAGACTGATAAAACTGTTAGAGATGAAACTTTTGCAAATGCTATTTAGATTTTGCCTTTCTTTCCCGAAATATGAAAACGAACGATGAGAGGAGGCCAAAGCTTATAACCTCTCAGTCTTTCCTTTGGGTTTGATTTTGTTTCTCTGCTATGACAGCCATGGCTTTTGCCTGACTAAGAGCTCAGGGAACAAATTCAGAGTACCTTAAGCATGAGTGAAAACCAAGTTGTTTAAGCATTCTTCACCTTTAGCTGGCTCCGGGGTTCAGGGCGGGCTGGTGAATCGCTCCATCGGTGTGATCTGCTCCTTCCTTTCCATTTGTGCAACCTCTTTGAAGCTCTGCATTTCCAGCAAATTTTTAGAAGAGGAACTGGAAGAAACGATGTTGAGGAATGTGGGATTTTCATGTGTAGTGCATGTAAGCAGGTGACTTGTGTGTCCTTAGTTATTTAAGTAAGGATTTCTGTGTGCTAATGCTCAAAAGAAAATGCCCACCATTTTTCCTTTACCAATGTGATCCCTTCTGATTATTCTGCTATGGCGTTTTTTAAGCTATCTAGGAATAGCAGTGGAAAGAAGGGGTTGCTAAATCTTCAAAATGAAGCTGAACAAAAAATGAATGCATTCCAGCAATAATTGGTTTCTGTACACAGAGATAAGCTGCCAAAATAACAGGACTGATTTGAAATGCTGGCTAGCCTCCTACGAGAAACTGTTGGTCTAATCCTTAGCTGGAGTAAAAAATAATGAAATTCTGTAAGAGTAACAGTGCTATGACAGCTTACATCAGCTAAGCATATGACCCCATCCCGTTCAGGGCATAAAGAAATATATTGGTGCAGATTTCTGGAAAGCCCAGAACTTGTCATTTTGAAATAACTCTCTGAAAGCTTCTCCATGAAGACATGGTAATTTATGCAATCGCCACAGTGGGACCTTGTTGATTTTTCAAAAAAGGCAAGGAAAAAAAAGTGCTAGCATGCTCCACCGCCTCGAAGTTGTAAGGCTGTAGAATGAAGCTGGCTGAGCAACAGATTATTAGGAAAGCAAATCAGAAATGTAATAAGCTGTTCACACGCCAGTGTTCCCACGCAGTTGGAACACTTGTCCTGCGAGGAGATGCTGAGGGAATTGGACTTTCTGAGCCTGGAGAGGAGAGGGCTTCAGGGGGATCTAACGGAAGCCTTCCAGTAACCGTGAAGAGGTCAAAGAAGAGGAAGCCAGGCTCTCTGCTCAGATGTGCAGAGGGAGAAGGAGGGACAACAGCGACGAAGTGAAGGAGGGGAGATTCTAGAGGATCAGGTTTTGACTATGAGGATAACTGAACGCTGGCCCAGGGGGATTCTCTAGTCTCTGCTCTTGGTGGCTTTCAAGACCCAGCTGCTCTAGGCAACCTGGCCAGAACTCAGCATTGACCCTTCCTTAAGTGGAAGGTTGGACGAGAGACTTCCTGATGGTCCCCAGCAGCCCAAATGACTCTGTAACTCTCATGCCCACCAGAGGAAATCTAAAGGTTTCTCCTCACTTCCATCAACCCAGGATCAAGCTCACAGTGTATTCTTCTGTTTTCTGATTTTGTCCATGGAAGTTCTTTATATTCACTTTGATGTGGAGAAGGACCAGGAGCTTGGCATGAGAGGCTAAAATATGACATTGAACACAAGCATGAAATTCTTCAAGGTCCAAGGCTACCCAAGAGTTTTCATATACGAAAGTTGATATTCAGTCAGTGTAAATATGATGTAATTCTGTATGGATTGAAGAGACTAGTACATCATCTCCCTGAGGCACAGTGTCTTCATTGAGATAGGGGCTCCGCTGGCTTCTGAACTGAAACAAGCTCAGTGGCTGATTTCAATGTTATTCTGAGCACCAGGAACTCTAAAGACAGGCTATTATGTTTTGATAATCATTTAGCTGCTCTTAGATCAGGTACTAAACTCCCAAGGATCCTCATTTGTGCAAATTATGCCCTGATGCTTTGAAACATACTTGCGCATGACCTGGCATGATGCATGATCCGAATGCTTCATCTCTCCGTGCAGACCTCCCTGCAATAACAGATGTCCAAAGAATAGGCTGGCGTCACTCACTGGGTCGTTAGAGGCAGAAACATTCCAGCATAATTCAAATTATTTTTAAAAATGTGCGATGTAATGCATAGGATGGGAGTGAATAGCTTTTTTTGGTACAAAAACCTCTGCACAAAAATGAGTTGAAAATACTCAGTGATGCGTGGAGCAGAAATAAAAAGAATTTGTGTGTTGCTCCCCTACTTACATACATCTGCTGGCAGTAATTGAATATATCATTCCCAGGAGGAAAGAGAAGCAGCTCACCTGCTAGAATTCATGCATTAATTGGTATGAATATTAAGAGTCTCTCGAGAAAATACATTCAGGATGGGGTTGGGTTTTTTTGGTCAGAAAGAGATGAATGAAGAATGGAAAATACACGGTGGCTAAAATGTTTGAAATTCCACAGTCAAGGGCTGTGACTGTCACAGAAGATTTACAGTAGATGTTTACCTTAACAGATACATAGTGCTGATTTATATTGATGTATGTGCCTGCCGTTCCCTGTGCTAGGGAACGGAAAAAGGCACAGAGAAATTTATAATCTATGCAGCTGAGATTTCTCCAGGTTCATCCTCTCCTCTTTCCTCAGTTATAAAAATGCTGCTGAACTTCTTAAGCTCGCTATCAGTCTCTTATGCTGTTTGAATGGTTCCACTTTAAGGAAAGTGGAATTTCCCAGTATTTTCATTCTCTGCCAACTAGTTCTAGAAAATGTTCTTTGGTCTGTTCTTTTGACGTAGCTGTTGCTAGCATAAATTTACAACCTTGATTTAGAGCAGGGAGAGCCCAATGAACCTAAAAACTGTCAGTATTTTTATATGGGATCGGAACTTTTCATTTGAATTGTGAGCAGCTTGGTCTTGCTTTCAGGCAAAGAAAGCCCGGGCAGTGCTCGCTGCTTTGGGTTGTGTCCAGAATATCTACGCGGAGAAATGGGGCATTACATCCCGGAGCAGCATTTCACGTATGGTGGGCTGCCCATCGTGCTATGACGTGCTTTTGGCAACTGTGAGATAATCATGAAAAATCAACAAAGATAAATGATTTTGCGAAGCTGAAATTGTGATCAAACTGCTATGTTTATACCTTTGTTTACGGTATAGCCTTACACATGGCTCCATGGAGTTATACGCCGTGAAAGCGGTTCAGAGCTGCGGTTTGTGACTGATGGGGTGATTTGGTGCTTGGTTTTACAGCGTTGTCATCCCTGCCAATGCCACCTTTGATTTGAATGCTCTGTGGTACGTTTCAAGGCTGCTAGGTACCCTGATGGCTCTGCTGTAACCTATTAATATTCTTTACGAACATTATGTTAATGTCCATTTTTTAGAAATTTTAGAAACTGCAGGAGTACAATAAAAAGGCAATTATGAAACTTGCAGATATACAGATTCCCCACCCCGGAACATCATTGTTGTGGTGGATTGCAGCCATGTAGCTGTGATTATGATGATAGAACATAAAATAAATCTAATCCAGAATGCTTAACTGCAGCTACCGAGGCAGGAATTTGTGTTGAGGAATTTATGCAGATTGCTCTGCAAAATCTCGTCGATACTTTAACCAGCTTTTATTTTGCATATTAAGATAACTTAGTAAGTGTTCAAGAGAGCTTCAACCGCATAGGCCTTGGTGATTCCAGGAAAACTTGTGATCTTTTGATCAACTATATACTGAATCAGATCCCATGTTAATTTAAAAATGTAAAACAAGAGGTATATACCATCCATTTATGATCATATCTCTCAGATGCATTTCAGGTTGTGAACTTTTAGAGAAGGTAATAGTTTTTCAATTTTTTGCAAGAAAAACATAGATTGCAGTAATTGATTACCTAAATAAACAGCATGTGTTTGGAAAACCAGCGAACTCTCTGAGTTTGACTTTAAGAAAACAAAGTGTTGTGGGATAGTTCTGTATCCTCGATTTACCTTCTGTTAAATGAGCCGGCACGGCTGCTGGTGAGTCCGGCACTGCCACGTGTTTGCCTCTCCCCGATGCTCTGCTGCCGCCTCTCAAGGCTATGGGAAGCCCCGGTAGGCACACGGGGCTGACGTCTGTCCGTCCTGCCTTTCATGAGAGCGGGCGTAACTGATTACGTGTGTTAGGAAACCAGGAAAGGTTTTTCATGAGCTGACTCTGGACAGGTGGAGATTTGTGGTAAAATACACGGGGATTTTTTTTTTTTCTGTACCAAACTGTCTCTGGAACTTTTAGCTTTCAATATAGTAAGTGCAAAAATACCATTCTGTGCTAGTTTTATAGATATCAGTTCATTTAGCTGTTGAAATACTAATACTTCTTGCTTCTTGTAATGCAAGAAACACACTGCTTTTAGTTTCTCTGGCAAAGCAGTTTTAAATTGGATTTTCCCCACCCTTCTCAATGAAGTCACAAAGTTTGGTGGGTTTATTGTGCAGATAATATAATCATCTAATCCTGTAAGATAGGGTTTATCCAAAATTGTTTTAATCTGTAGAATTTTGGGTGCTGCTTAATTATAAAATGATAACTTTTTTTGCTTAATTTAGTTAATGTTTATAGAGTATCTGCATACAATATGCTACAACTGAAAACAGGTTTTTGCACTGTATAAAAAAATGCAGAACTTAATATTTTAGTTAATTTTAGTGCTTTTACAAAACAACACAGTTTGACATCCAGCAGCTGGGGATCTGAAACATTATCTTCACCGCATGGATTTATAACTTCTTCAATGTTTAGATCTTTTCTTGTAGCTGTGCTTCAACTGTTTTTAGTGGTGTAATCAGTGAAAGCGATAAATTAAGTGCAGAAAAATGGAGCATTGATTTTGTGATGGACTTTGTTCTTCCAACAGATTATGTCTGCTTGTCGATAGAGCAGGTAAGAACTTTGTGGCAAAATTGATTCCATTGGAACGTGCCAGCTGGCAGAAATGGAAGGGTGTCATGAAAATATGTCTGTCCTGCAAAATTTTGTTTTTCTGGCATTTTGTCGTGCCCCCTCGGGGTGTGCGCTGCACAGGGGAACCTCAGAGGTTCCCAACTTGCACGGTGGCAGCGGAGAAAGGTAACAGGATGTGTCTGACTTCATCTGCCGGCTCCATGGGGCATACCTCATTTAGGAAATCTCAAAATACTGCTTCCAGCGTGACCTTTTTATTTCTATTTAGTGGGAAATAAAACTGGTTCTGAACTGAATTGGTATAAAAATGAATCTCCAAGTATTAAAAGCTGCTTAAAGCAGAGACTGAGATACGGTTTATCGGGTTGTTTATGGTCTAAGGCTATAGAGGCTGAAGGCAAACGGGGCAGAAGTGGGGCTGCTTTCGGGAGGGCTGGCAATGAACCGCTGCGGCAGCAGCAGTTGGAGCCGGACAAAAAGATCATGATTTTGGAGAGTTTTAAGCATTAGGAACTGGAGTTTGTTGCCTTTGAGGGTGCTCAGGGCTGCACTCCGTCTGTTTGGACAGCAAGCGCTGAGCGTGGAGCATCGCCTGCCAGTGCCCAGGGTTTCGGCGGTGCTGCACAGCCCCGTCCTCGTCCTCCGCAGGGGAGAGCGGTCACGGCCAAACCGCCCCAGCCCCCGCGTCTGTCTGAATGGCATCTTCGCACCCCAGGGCTGCCACCCGCAAGGCGGCACCCTGCGGCAAAGGGGCTCTTGAGCAGACCTCTTCCGCGGACCACCTCTCATCTCCAGCATTACTCGCTTTTGGTGGCGTTGCCCTTGCATCCCACACGGGACCCGGGGTGTACAAGGAAGGGTGAGCTTGGCCCTCTGAACTGCTGAGTTCTTTCACCCTCTGTAAGAGGTTGTGCTAATTATACATGTTCAGACAGAGAGCTGAGGGTGGCTGTCGCTTATTTACTGGTTTAAAGATGCATTTTGGAGACCCTGAGAGAAAAATGCCTGCTTTCAGTAGCTGGGAGCCCCATGCTCAGTAATAGGATTTGAAAGTCATCTGTCTAATAATGAGCACCGTACGTGCCACTGGCTCCTTCCCAGAGCTCCAGCTTCCTGTATGTGCTATCAGCATGAATAAATGATGGTGTAAGAGATTAAATATCTCTTTGATGAAGTTAGGGGGCAGGAGTTTTGAAATAAACAAGTCAATCTGAACACTCTCTCACTCTTTCTGAAGTGAATTAGGGGCTATTTTCTGGCTGTCTTTGATCCTTAATAATGCTTAGTCAAATATTAAGTGGACTGTTAACTGGGGAAGAGCATAACAAGAAGTTTAATCTTCTTTGTCAAATCACTTCTGGAGAGAGCTAAATATTTGTGGACCTTATGGTTCCTGCATATTTTATAATAAAGTCATATTTTATGTACCTGTCTCTTACACAGGTCCATCTCTAATAGGACCAATTGAAGGGGTAAAAGGACAGAGTTAGCCCTCAGATACAGAAGTCGGGTGTGCCTCCTGGAAGGCCAGGTTTGTGCGTTTACTCCACTGCTTTATTTACCGATGCAGAGCAAGGCTGGTTTCTGAGCTGCCTGAGAAGAAATCAGTCAGCTTTGCAGAGCCAGTGCTGTGGAATAGTTTGGAGGGGGAGGGATGGGATGCAGAAGACTGGAAAACACTGTCTGAATTATGGGCTCAGGTTATCAATGCAGGCAGAATAGAAAGGATGGCTTTCCAAAGAAGGGAAGCGAAATGAATGCCATTTGTTGTTTACACTAGGTATGAGATGTTAAAGTACTAACCAGAAGTAGATACCCCCAAACAGTATCTGCCTTCTCCTCCTCCCCTTACCCCTCCACGTGCACCTCTGCTTTCAACTGCGTAGGGCAATTCTCAGTAATGAGAGACACAGAAGCGTACGGGTCATCTTGCAGCCTCTTTTGCCATGGTTATCTGCTCTCGGAATGGGAGATGCTGCTTTGATTAAAGTGCCAAATGATTCTCGCTCACATTACAATGAAATGTGACCACTGCTCACCACGGAATGGGACATTTTTGTCACCTCTCTCCTCTCCTTTCTAATAGCAATATCTAGCTGCTGCATGCTAGATAATGTGAACGTCTATTCGCATTTTGGTTACAGTGCGATGACTTGTGCTTGACAGATCTCATTATGTCATAGATCATCCAGTCTAAAATTTACATAGGCTTGGATTAAAAGCCATTAGGAGAAGTCTTCCACTCCATGTGGTTTCAGGTAGGCAAACTCCTCTCCTTATGTCCCTTTATTTTTTTAAAATGGAATCTAATACCAGAAAATTGCAGAAATGTAACAAAATCCAATCAACGTAATCAGTGTTGTCAAAGATTGGGATTGGAAATCATAACCTGGATTTCCACGAAGCAGATGAGTCACAGCTGGTCTGAAAATGGTGTCTCAGTGTTTTTAGACCTTTAAAGCCAATATTCTTTCTTCTCATGAGAAGTCATTACCCTTGAAGTGATGCTCTCCTGTTTTTAAAGCCTGCACTAGTAACTGAATACTGGCACAGACGCTGACACAATGAACATACGCCTAATGAAAATCCATAACAGATATTCACATAGTTAAATTTCTTCTCAATTGTCACCTCACAAACTTGTCACTGTCCACCTGTATGGAGAGACATTGTTCCAGAGGTTTGCAAAGTCCTCTGGGCACAGTCTCCGGAGGGTACATTCGAACAGCAGAGGCAATCTGTGCCCGATGAGCAAACTAGGTGTACGTTTGTCCTCGCAAAACTGAAACCTACGCTAAACAGCGGGTGCCCAATTGGAGCCACTCAGGGAGACTTCCGTTGTGTGACCCAGGTATCTGAGCATGATAATCCAACAGGTAACAAAAAGCTATTCTCCATCATCTGCTGCTGCTTCTAGTATCACCCAACTTAAATGACCCTGAGATGAGAAGCTGACCCAGCCCTGGCAAGTTCTGTATCTCCTTTGGACTGCTGTCTCCTTCAGGTTGGGGCTTGCCTTCTGCCTGGTGCTCTCTCAAACTGGGTTCTTTCCCCTCACGCCATT
Organism: Burhinus bistriatus; assembly: GCA_013397275.1. Lineage (NCBI taxonomy): Eukaryota > Metazoa > Chordata > Aves > Charadriiformes > Burhinidae > Burhinus > Burhinus bistriatus. The sequence goes on along the minus strand of VYXH01007236.1, from coordinate 210,341 downwards.
TTCATTAGCTTTGTCATAGAGGTGGTCATTTTAGAAAAGAAACAAATAAGCGCTGGTTTTTACTGCTTTTAAAAACATAAATACTAAGAGCTAGGTCTGTCAGTCACCAAAGAAATACTTTTATTGACTTAAAATCTGACTTCTCACTTCCATTGCATGCTTATCGGAAAGAGCTGGAGACTCCGCAGGGAAGGAAAATTTTAATCCACTACTGCCTGCCAGCTAGCCTTTGTCTGAAAGGGGGGACTATGAGTTTAGTTTTGTTTTCCCAAATTATATTTTATGGGACCACACACAAATCCTGTAAAATTTGTCTTAAAAATGTAACCAGCATCCTAATTCCATATATGTTCCTATAATATGATCTGGCTGGAGGGATTTCCATTAACTGTATTTGCATTTCAAACTAAGCTCCGCCTGTGTGCCAGTCCATCGCTGAGGCAGACCAGGAAGAGGATTTTTATGTAGAAAATGTCTCATAGGTTGTATATGTAAACACTCTTCGGATGTATTGGCAGGGATATTGTGGAAAACACGGAACTGGGTGGAGAGAGACTGCAAAAATGAGACTGGTTTTAACTGCGGTGAATAAATGGCTTAAGACATTAGATTGCAAAACCAGGCAAGTGTTCAGGCACGAAAGCCTGCCTTCAGGGATGAAATGGAAACAAACTTCAAGGTAAGTAAAGGCTTGGAATAGTTACCCTGAATCACTCATTTTCCAAGGTAATACGAGATAAAAGCAAGGCTGACACCTGAGGAGCAGAGGAGGGTGTCAGCAAAATGAGAGGTGGTAGGGTCGTTTCCCTGTGGGATGGAGGACGGGCAGGCAGTAACTGCTTACAGAGACAATGGGTTTGCTGACGGTGTGCTCTGTAGAAAGCCATATCGGATGGGCTCTGTAATTTTTAGTATCCAGTGTGGTTATGAATTTTTGTTCTTCAAAGGTATTCTCAGGTCTCCCAAGAATGACAAGTGAGAAGCCAGCAATGGAGCAGCTGTTATTTGGGAAAGATTTGCCCATAGGTGAGCAGAAGCTTCTGCCCTTTGCTGGCTGGCTGTATGAACTCATTCGGACACACGGTGGTTGATGGCTCTGACAAAGTTTTGGTTGAGAATTCTGATGGAGTGGATGATAGATGCTACATGCTGAAACTGCCTACGTGTAGGACCCAGGGATTTACTGGCAGTGGGGCTCACTGTGGTGGCCGCAGAGACGCGCTGGCAAGCATATGTCAAGGCATGGTATAGATTCATTCAATGTGTATTGGTCAGCAACGTCCTGACCTCATCCGTAGATGGCACCTGCTGATGATCACTGTCACAGATGCACAGTTGTCCTCGGGTTCAAAGGAAGATGAATTAATCTCTGATATACAACAACTTTTACAATTCCTATTGAGAAAGGTGTTTCAGCCTTTTTTCATCCTATTGGTCATGATCCGTTGCAATTTATTCTGCAAACTTAATGGGATTCTGTTGTCCCTCAGGAGATGGGGGAGTGAAGTCAGCTGCTCACAGCAGTAACAGCCGATATATGGCTAAGCTTTTCTTGGTTTCAGCTGTGTCCAAGTGTGTTGATGTGAAAGTATTCATTGAACTGATATGTCTCCTTTTAAGGTCTTCAGTATCTCTGTGTCATATATGTGCATTAATGACACCAGATTAAAGAAGTACAAAACCAAGAATTTGTGCTGCTGATGGTTAATTGTTCTTCAGTTGCAGCACTTTTTTATTCATCTTTATTTGTGTCATGATAGCCACATATTTCTCCCCTTTCTAGGGAACCAGCAGAACTGCTTAATTACTCCATTGCTGTACAGATAATAAAAGGATGAAGGTAGGTAGATATCTTGTACTTTTGGAAAACTGTGCACTGACGAGATTTTCTGTCTGGACAATTTGGGAAAAGTTCTGTTTCTGTAGGCAGTTTTACAAGCTAGGCAAAACCTTCTCTTGGTGTTCCACCAGAGAATTGATTAAAATGCCTCAGTTTGAAAGATTTCAAGACAAATGTAAATATACAGAAACCTTAAGTGTTTATCAAGGGCATCGTCAAATCCATGGTACACAGCATACAGGTACAAATCTTGAGGGACGGAGCCATTTTTGTGTGCAAGAGATGTTTGGGTGGTAGCCACCACGGGGTGGTCAATGTCCCTGGCTGTCAGCCACTGGAGCGGCCAGGGCTGGTCTGCGGGTCAGTGCTGACCCACATGCGGTAAAAATCTTCCCCTCCATTTCTGTTGATTGAATAGACCTTTTTAAATAGAAAATTGTAAGATGTCTTCAACAAATGAGCTGAAACAATAGAGTCTTTGTAGTTCTACTTAATTTTTGGCTCCGGTGTTCCTTGAACCTGTGTATTAGCAGAAGTAACTGGTAAATTGTACAAAGGTTGACCCGAAAAGGGGAAGGAGAGATAAAGTGTCTTTGCACGAGGCACATCAGCTGCAGTCCATCTGCTCAGAGGCGTGCTGAGATTGGGTACCTAGGTGGCACTTCTTCCTTGTAAATCTCTCAACCAGGGTTTGTCCCTTCCAGGCAAATACAGTCCATGATGTTTCTGCTGACAGAGAACAATTTTAGACCCATCTGTTCAAGCAGCAAGAGACCTTTCTTCTAACTTTGTAAGTCAGCAAGAATGACTTTAGGTTTTACTGTTTTTCCTTTCCTCTCCTTGCCCATTGTGGGGTTTAGGTTTATAGTTTGTGTAAATTTTTAGGTTTTTTATAACCTATCCTCTAGATCGCTCTTTTGTGCTCTTCCATCTTGTACACTCATGAATATGTATTCTGGCCATCACCTCTTTTTACTGTTCTTATTCTTTTTATTGCAAGAGGATTGGGTTTCTTACTTCTTCTGAAGTTTTTTTAATCTGCTTTTAGTAATGTCTTTTTTTGTCTCTCTGCATGATTTTTGTCTGACCTTTCCAATAGCTCTTAATGAAATATCATTAATCTGGACTTGATTCTTTGGCTGCTTTACCTAATTGTTCCACGATGGGATTGAATGAAACAGATTCATTGAGGGATTACGGTGGGAGGAACTTTTGCTATTGTTTATGGTTTACCTGTTCTGTGGAGAAAACACTTTCATCTCCAGCACCATCAGACTTTTATAAACACTGTGTTAATGAGAGTGAGAAAAGAAATTGCGTTTGTACCAACAGTGGGGAAAAAAATACGTAATTTCTCCATTAGTCTATCAGGTTAACTCATGTAAACAACATGATTAAATTTGTCTGGGTGCATCGTGCTATATAAATAATAATGATAATTAAAAAACCATGTGAGGCCCAAAGATAACATGATTATGTCAGGGAAGAGCTAGGAGGGGAGTAGCAATATTGAAACAAACAAAGATAGGCTTCGTTCGTCAGTGCGAGGGACGGTCTGGACATCAGTGACTGGTGGTGCCATTTAGGGGCTGGAAGACGAATGCTGACCCAAAGCTGAATTTCGCACCAGCCTCTGTCTCTGTAGAGCTCTGTGTCCAAGGAACATAGTGTCACAGAAAGGAGTAAAAGCTTTATCTGTATGGACACTTCTCATACTGGAAATCAATTTTAAAGATGTGAAAGAGTTTGAACAAGAAGCATGCTTCAATTTCAAGACATCGCTAAACGCTTCTTTGAGCTAGTGCTTTCGATACTGTGTTCACAGGCAAGAGAAGCGTCAAGTTAACTCATTGTCTTAACCCTTTAAATAAGACTGTGGAAGGGAGTTTGTGGTTGTGAGATGCTTGTGTGGAACAAAGACCTTGGCTGCTGTTTAGGAGTTTCCATAAGACGTGATATATGAAGTCTGAGTAGCTCTGATAACACGTCAGTGCTGAAGTAGACTCCTGCTAAATGGTTGTCATATATTTCTGTGATCCCTGCTAAAGGCAGAATTCTCCAGATGCTGCCCAAGACCTTGCAGGAAGAGCGTAATATCCCTTTGCTCTCCTAGGCATGGCTGGACAGAGGCTGGACAGGCACAAGCCTGGCGCAAGGCGAGCGGTGAGAGCGGCTCCGGACGAGCAGGAGCAGCCCAGCACGCCTCATGGTCCTGATGAGCTTCCTTAAATAAAGGCTTCTTGGTTGCCATATGGAGTTTTCCCTGGGCTCTGATAGTTCTGCTGGGTGCATACATAAATTGGAAATAAATTGGAAATGCACAGAATGAAATCATTCACAGGCTACATTAAATTACAGAAATGGTCAGTGCTTTGGCACATGCAGACGAGCAGCTGGTAGATGAGTTCAGCAAAGCTGCCTCGATTTTGGATTTAAAGTTAAAGCCGCTGGGTCGCAGGAAACTCGAAGGTGGTTTTTTTCACCTCCTCTCTATGCTCACTGATGTCTCCCGCATGCAGAAATGATCATGGGCTCTGAGCTCTTGCCTGAAAGAAACAGCATTAAATAAAAAGGAAAGAGAGGAGTGTATGAAATTATGGAAATGCAGCATTGAAACATTATGGAAATTGGTGGATATTTGCAATAGTATTGTTTACTTAATGTCATGTTGATCTGATAATAGCTGTGTTTTCATTATGGAAAAAGAAACATAACTTGATACTGCTTTATCCTTATGTTTTCCCATGAGACCACCTAGACTGTCAACAAGCTTAACATGCAAATGTCGATGTGTATGATTTAAGGGCACAATGGACCATGAGAAATCCATGAGAGTCTCATGAACTGCTGTAACACCATCTGTGTTTGCTCAGTGCTGTTGCCTGCGGAATAGGAATAAGGCTGTCCCAAAGCTCCAGACTACAGAGAATTACCTAGCCTGCATCAAGGGGAACTGCGACTTTAAAGTCTTAATATATACCTACCTTGCTGTTGCACTCATGGTCACTCTTACAACATCTAGTGGACCTGCCAAAAAAAGTTCTATTCACACACTTTGGAAGCTTCAACAGTGAAGACCACATTTTTTCTAGGAAGGAAGTTCCTACACAGACGTTGCCCGATGGCTTCTTAAGGATGTTTGTGTGAATAATATTATTTATGTAGAAATATAAAAATCCATGGATGTTTGAGGGTTTGCTGTACTGTTTGCTGTAGGGATTTATTATCAGAATTCTTCTAAAGCTCAGTAACAAAAAATAGGAGAAGTACCAGATGGACTCTGAAACACTGTAGATTTTGGGCTTTGCTGGAAGCCCCTAGGAGATTTAAAAAGTCCACGTACTTCTGTACTGTGGTGAAGCATCTTCCTGTTAGGGACTGCAACACGCTTAAATCCAAACCTTCAAAGATAATTATAAGTCGTATTGACATACAAATATTGTTAAAGGTTGGGACTTCAATCTTTAATTGTGAATGTAAGAAGATGATTGTGATGGTGTGAGATTAACAGTACTATGTCTGGAGTAATTTATTTCGAACTTTCAAGAGAGTCCGCCTCTTTTGCCTAGGGAGGATGTAAGGCACCATCTTCCTTTTATGTAGGAAATGTGACACGCAGACAGGGTTGTTTCAGCCTCTTTTGTTCTTGTCTCTCGGAGGTGGCCAAGGATTGCTGTGCTCAGGTGTGAATGGCAGTGTGACCAGAGGAGCGAAAAGACTTCCCCGGAGATGCACGGTGCCGGCACGGGTACCCCAGCTCCTGACTCTAAACACATTATTTCTCCCGTTTGTCAGGCTGTGATGCTTTGACTGCATCCTCTCTCCAATAATCATGGAAACTGAACCTGTCTCTCTGAAGGCGTGTCTGTCCCATCCCTGGTTTTGAGGCAGTATTACTGAAACGCGAAGGAGGGGACAACCACAGACAGGTTTGCGGTGAGCCTACTGCTGTCAAACGACTCTGGTTTCATACACTTTGATTCACAGTTCGGTAGGCAGCTTAGCAAGTCTCCACGGCAACCCCACGTGTACCATAAAATTGTGAATTATCTTGTTTAGAAGAGGTTCATTAGGAAGATTAATGAGGTATTATTTTTCTCTCATTCGATGTCCTGATACAGAGGGGGCACAGTAATTTTCCCAGCTGTGCACAGCAGCCACCGGTCCTCTCCAGCGTCCCTGGCCGCACCGCGTTGTGATCAGTTCCACTGCTCGCTCTTTGGAAGTGTTATTTGTCAGCTTAATTAGCCCTAAAGGAAGCACTTTTCAAAAAATAGGGCAACAGTTTTGTTTCTCCCTTAGAAGGACATAATGTTATTAGCAGTGGCAACCTGTTTAAATAAAAAAGCTTTTAAGCTGAGTTTTAGAGGAACCTTTAAGAATCATGTAGGTTTTTTTGCCCCCCCCTGAAGTCACCTGCTTGTCTGTACCCTGTCTCCTGGGAGCTGCCAGCCTCATCAGGATCGGATTAGTGCAATTACACAGTTCTGCAATGGGTCAGGTACCATCGCACAGCAAGGACAGGTAAGGAGGATGTCTTCATCAAGCAGACGGGCTGAGCCGTGCAATAGTCCTGCTGCCTAGCTCTCATTTTCAGCTGGGACAATTCTTTCTTCGGTTTACAGCAGAAGAATTCAGAATTTCTTATTGCACTGCTCTTCCAGTGTAAAAAGGTCAGAACAAGTCTTGGAAAAAGCTACAGAAAGTCATAACTGTGGGTGAGTCTGATATTATGTGTTTGCCACAGTCAGATATGACTACAAAAATTGGTTCAGGCTGGTGAGATTTTAGATAGAATTAAAATATGCGGAAGCTGGGGAAGGGCTAGAACATGCTGAGCATCAACAACCAGATCTGTAGCCCTATTCCCAAACCAAGGATGATAACTTCAATAGACTTCCTTCTTCAGAGAGTATTAGATGCTTTTTTTTTTTAAAAACAAAAACAAAACCACCCCCCCCCCCAAAACAAAACAAAAAAACCCCCACAAAACTATCTTTAAAAAAAAAAAACCTCTACCTGAACATTCTATTTCAGTCAGGAAAATGTCTCCTCAGTTTCAGGAGGTGTTCTGTAATTACAGTTACATTTTTTTTATTATTATTTATTATTATTCATACTATGTGTAACAACTGAGTTTGATTTAGGGGTTTTTTTAATGCTGTGCTTAAAAATACGAAGCTTTCAAATGTGTTTACTGGTCTGTATTTTCTGTCCTAAGCAATTATTTGCAAAGCTAGAACTCTTGTAAATTAATATGCCACGTTCAAGCTGCACAAGTTGAGGCTGGTTGTGGTGTGTGTAGGAGGGAGAAGGGCTCACTACGCGCTGCTTCAGCAAGGGCGCTTTTCAAATGTGAATGATCAGCAGGGGAAAAATCCAGTTCCTGAATTTCAGCGCTGGATGAACGACGATCACTCGTTCTGAGCTGGAAGGGGAAGGGAGGACGGGGGGAGATGGGAGCGTGCAGCATCTCGCCAGGGATGGGTTTCAGCGGGGGCTCACCCCGGTCGGGCTTCCACGGTGGCGGGCTGGGCTTTGAAAGCAGAACAACCACCCTGGGGCGGTGGGTCTTTGGTACCACAAGAAGGTTCCTCTGCCCAGTTACAGGCCATTACTGCTGAGCTCTGGACCACGGCTTTGAGTGGTCTGGCCCTCAGACAGCACTCTTGGATTTCTTTCTTTCTTTTCTTTTGTTGTTGCTTGGGGTTTTTTTGTTGTTTACTGATTGCATTTTTACTAATTCCCAGAACAGCTGTGGCAGCAGCAGCACAGAGCCCAGTGCCGGCTGGCCAGCGGCCGTGCCCAGCCCAGCTCCCCATGCCGGTCGCTCCGCTGTGTCGGTCCCACAGCACCGTCAGGGACAGGTCCAACGTCACCACAGAGGCTCCGGATCCGCCTCCAGGGTGTTACGGGAGGACCATGCACCGCTGATTAATTGCAATTTCAGACAGTTCTTGTTATCGCCATGCTATTAATGAGTTTAATGATGCATTCATTTAGATTGAAAATATGATACCAGTTAAATTTAATTCAAAAAATCAATAACTCATTAACACATTATTGCTACACCTACATGTGTCACCATATTAATCTCCTGTGTTGGAGAAGTAGTTGTGCTTCAGGTCTGCATCCATAGATCTTTTTTTTTTTTTTTTTTAGAACCGTTTTTTTGTTAG
>VYXH01007236.1:171677-202283 GCA_013397275.1 Burhinus bistriatus | reverse complement strand
AGTTTTTTTTTTTTTTTTTTTAGAAGCGATTTGTTGGTAGGATAATCATGAAAGGAGAGTGATTCAGTCATCACTTTCTTTCTGTAGAGACTATGGACCACGAGTCAGATGGATTCTTCTCTCTGGGCTAGGCAAAGCTGACAAGTACCCCAGGTAATATTCATTCTTTCTAGTCTTATTCAAAGAGAAAATACTGTTTGGATGTTTGTGTGGCTGGTGGAAATTCCATCTTTTCACAGTATATGGGAAGGAATAAGCCACCAAACTTTGAATTAGCAACCACAGGTTCGGGACGTAGCCCAGGAATTCTATCAATAAGCAGCACACCCTGATGTTAGGGATGAGGCGTCTCCGCTCCCACTGTTGTACCTCGATATCCGACATCGGCTTCGGTTCGACGTCTGCCTGACGCTGCCCTGGCACTGGCGCCGAGGGACCAACTGCTGCGTCCACATGCCTGAGACCTATCAGAGGGTGTGACTGAAGGTTTAACATCGTTGTGGGTTTATATAGGAATGTGTATGTGCGTGTGTGTATGCACACATACGTACCCGAGCAGAACAATGTTTTGTATTTCTCAGCGGGACAGATGGCAGAAGGAGCAACAGTGAGCTACTGGAAACCATCCAAACGTTTAAATGAGAAGTGAGCTGAAGAAAGAACGTTTCTGAAAATGTATTCGTTCCTTACTGGATAAAATACACTCATTACTGGTGGGTTCCCATGCATCAGTGAGTATAGTCTTTAATTTATCCCCAACTGATATAAAGTTATAGTCTCTCAGACAGCAACAGAGACTCATGCTGCCCAGCAGAAACCTCGACAAGCTGCGGGGACCATTACTGTGCTCTACAGACCAGTAAGTCCAGTCCCTGACAGACCAGCAGCAGAACTGGACTCAGAAGTTTCTGCCTCGTAGTCACCAACAGAGACACCACTGCCTGCTGCTCCGGGCTGAAAAGCGCATCCCGACTGGTCTCAGAAACAGAGCCCAAACTGTGCTCCCAATTTCAGTATTATTCCAGGAAGAACAGTGTGTAACTCTGGATTTCCACCAGTGAAACAGAAAACAACTGGTTCTCAAACACCGCAAAGGCTCCCATTACGCGGTCTCTGTTGATCTGCACCAGTGCTGCGGCCGCAAACACGTTGGTAACTGGGCTGGCTGCGGCACGAGGCTACGAGTGAAAGGCAGTGGCTTTTCAGGTTGTGAGTTCCTCCTGTTTGGAGGCTGCATTATTGGCTGCAAGCTCTTTCCCAATGCTACAATTTTTTTTTAATTATCGTTTTTTGTGTTTATTTCAATTTGTTACAGCATAGAGAGTAACAGCAAACTTGGTCCCATGTGGCTCTCCATGCCCTGAGGGTACCTCACCAGCCCCGCCTGGGACCCCCACCGCTGCCCATGTCCTCGTGGTCCCATTTCAGTCGGGGGCCATCGGTGCCTACCCCAGCAATACCGTAGGATGCCCACCTCCACGTTGTAAGGAGACAAAGAGCAGTCAGCTGAGTGGTGAACCACGTGCCTGCAGGCATCTCTTCCTTGAATCAAACATTGGTTACCCACCTCTGGTCTGCTACACGGGCACTAAGCAATTGATATGAAAACTGGACATCCTCCAGCACCACGGGGCTCCAGCACTGAGCGGCGATGAGGTCTCAGCTGGTGCCTGGGCAGCGCTGCTGGTATCGCCACACGTCTTCCAGAGGACATTGGGGTCTTCCCTATCCATCAAGAACGGCCACCTGGAGAAGGTATGAAAAATTTGGATAAAATTTTAGAAGAAATTATCTTAACCAACACGTGACGTTTCCATTTCTGATTTTTTTTTTTTTTTTTAACCCTGGTATCTGAGATTGTTTGTGAATGAGCTCTGGATTCACAGTAGTTGCTGAACTTAGTTTAATTAGTCACTGCACAAGCAGCTTTGCTTCTAATGCTAGTTAAAGCAGTGTGCTAAACCAAAGGGGTTGTCCAACAACCCGGCCAGTGCCTGTGAGCACAGGCACTGTCACAAACTTTGTCTCCAAAGAGTCCCCGAAGGAGCATTGTTCTGACATAAGAGTTTCCCAGATCGGATGGAATCCCTGTGGTAAAACAAAAAGATTGCAGGTTCAGTTCACTTCAGTGTGAGTGGAAAGGAGATGTGCACTCAGCGACAGGAGACAGGGCTGGGTGTTAATGAGCCTTCTACCAGTCAACCAGACCACCAGCTGTGTCTCCAGGCTGTTATTAGTAATTCTGCCAGGAACTGACTATTGAACCTGTCCCCTCTTCTCTTTGCCCTTCGTTCCTCTTCGTTCAGCTGCAGCAGGACACGTCTCTGCTGCTGACTGAGCAGCTCTGGTCCCGCTACTGCCAGTGACGCAGGTTACCCCTCCAGATGCCTTCATCAGCCCCTTAGAGCTTTCTTCTAAAGAACCAGAACATCGTGGACAAGACGTGACACAAGGTATTTGCTCAGGTACAATGGAAGGAAGAGTTTAAGAAGATTTTTTTTTTTTTTCCAGCTAATTGATTTTTCTTTTAAGAGATCTTGATTTTTTTTTTCTAATTTATTGGAGTTTTTTATACTTATGAAGAAGGAACATTCATATCTGCAACAATTAAAACTGGCTTTGTCATTTCACTAGACCCCATTTTTCTAGATTCTCCATCTAACTACACAAGCTTAAGATGCAAGGTTCACAAGAGAAACCCTTACGGCTGCACCCTATTGCCAGGCATCAAATCACACACCAAGTTTTTAAAGCTATAACCACACTAACAGCACTAACAACGATTCATTATTAATAATTATGCTCTCGCCAACGTGCTGTGCTTTTCATTTTCATTGTGCTGTACATCCATTAACTAATAAATCTCCACAATATCCCAGTGAGAGTGGTAAGTGCTGTTATTCTCGTTTTATGGATGGCAAAATGAGATACAGAGAGGTTAATAGCAAGTCTAATTGGACAATAATTACCCACTTACCACACTGAAAATTAAGAAATAATCCTCCCATTGTCATTACATCAGCAGAACAAGGAGAGAGCCGTGTTCACATCCTCCCTATCCCACCATTTAGCCAAACAGCTTACATGCAAATGAAACCAAAGGGAGTGCAAGAGCAGATAAATAAATTGTTCTTTTTTTGTTTAACATCTATTTTCCATCACTGAGTCACTTCAGGATTATTAAATATCCTCTGAAATCTATTAGGAGATGACTTAAACCAAAGTCAAGCTCCATTTGTAAAACATCTTTTGGAAAAGAAATGGAAGAAATAGGATTTAATTACTGCTATGGACTGGTTTCACTTAATTTTTCTGAGGAGGAAAAAAAGCGTAGCAAAAAATTTTCTCACTTAGGAAAAACGGTGGGAAAGCCGTTGCAGCCTGCTGCAAACATCTGGAGCCACGTGGTCATCTGTGTACGACCAGGGACCAAGTTTCTTTAAAGGAAGTTTTTCTTTTCTAGGGTTTATAAAATGTTAGCACTGAAGGAGAAACTATGTTGCTTAGTGGGTTTAGTGTGTATAAAAATAATAACTGCTCAACAAAAACAAATGATAGAAATGTTTTTTGAAAAGGATCAGCTGATGGCCAAAGACCTAGCACAGCTGACAAAAATGTTGATGAAGTTGGTTTTAACAGGCACTTCCTTTTTGTGGCCATTCAGGGCATTAGTTTTAAACACAGACTTGTTTCTTGTCTGCCTTTTTATTAATTGCTTTCTGTTTGACGTGCAGGAATTTCATCACGTCTTCCATGTTAAACCAACTCCCATTTCGCTTACTGCCTGTTCCCATATGTCAGTATACATACATGTCACACACGTGAGTGTGCCAGTTCACACACTGATGTCTAACCAATAAATAGAAGGCTATATATAGCAGTGTTAATTATCTAGATCTGAACAATGAAATCAAATAGAAATTGAATTAAGTTGCTTTATTCCTTCTCTCCATACAAGAACAGAAAAGCTAGAAAAAACGTAATAGTTTGGACAATTGCACCTATGCTCGTGTAAGAGCATGGCCGCTCTATGGTTAGTTTTCAATGGTAGTACTTGGTTAATTCTTTTTTTCTTAATGTTTGCTCTTTCTTCTACCAGGTAACTAAGACCATTATACCAATGACAGTCACTGTATTAATTTAATATGCTGGATATTAGATCTCCAGTAACTCAGTTCAGAACAAATGTTTTTCTTCCAAGTCAGTATTTCAAAAGCTGTTTTGATATTCGGTGGAACTCAAATTTCAGTGTTATGAATGAAAGAAAATTGTAAGCTATATGGGAGAAAATGTTTTATTTCATTTTGGGTTAGTATTTGTATTTAAGACTTTTTGTTTCCAGTTTTTAAACCGAAATACGTATTCGGAACATGGCACTCAGAAATCAATTTGTAATGAAAAACACTGGTTTAAGATTTCCCATGGGAAAAGAGAAATCCAGCTTGAATTTTGATTTCAGTGGGTGAGCATAGGGGCTTCTGTACATAGTAAATGTGAGCCAGGTCCATCCCCCGCAGAGGAGAAACCACTCCAGTAAATCGTTTAGTCATTTGGAGGCGGTGTGACAGCAAAACGGTCTTAATGATTTTCTTCAGTGACTCCACTTAATCCATAATGGAATAGGTTGGAGGAACCTGATCTCAGGCACATCTGGCTATTTAATGGACTGCAGCTCGATGACAGAGGTTGCTTCTTCTGCTGGCGTTCACCTCTCCAGTGGACGTGGGCTGGCTCTGCGGGCTGGGACTTCCACTGAGAGCGCCATGTCCGACGTGGTAGGCACGGTGAGTGTCGAGGCTCTGCTTTAAAAAAATGAGCTTTAAAGAGATTTACCAGACCAAATTGTCAAAACCACCTTTGTCAAAAACATGTAAGGGGAAGAATTAATAATCTGTGATTATGAAAATCCAGGCACTCTATTGTAGAATTTTTTTTAAAACTTTATCTCCAAATTAACTTGAAAATGTGGGTCAAGTCCTAAAACCTCCTTTTAAATGCTAAATGCTTTCTAAAAGTTTTACCTGAAGATATCGCTCTGTCAGACTGCCAGACTAGACGGTAAGAGTTGCATGCGGGTAGAAATAAATGGCTGCCCCTGCAACTTCGGTAGATTCTGGTATGGCACGTACAAAACTAAAGCACCAGGGTAACACTGCCTAAATAGTCCTGTTTCTGTAGGTTTTTCATGGCCAGTACCACATAATTTATTGTGGAATGAAACTTAAGAAATTCAAAAGAAACATAATAGTATTTTCCAGATTTTTTTCAAAAATCTGTAATGTCCAGTATAATATCATCATCTTTATCTAGTTGTGTATTCTGTAGCACAAATGTAACTTTTGATTAAATTCTATAAAGACGATCAATAAATTTGCAAAAATCTATTATTTGCAATTAAATTTTGTAGAACTGTTCCGTAAGTACACAAATTGTGAGTTCAGAAATGAGATCAGCCTTTAGATGCATAATTTTTTGATGTGAGTGCTCCTCCAAATAAAAAATGATGGCAAACAGAAATAGATTTTCTGTCATGGGTGGAATTGTTCTTTTTCTTACTGTACTCCAAAGATTTCTGTAAAACATCATCTGCTCTTTAAATACATATTATAGAACATCAATGAAAGTTGATACCTTTTGTCAATGAGTAAAATATTAAAACTAATGATCTGACCTGTTTCTTATTAGGTATTGATTCCACCTCTCCCTCTTTTTTTATTTCCCTAAAAACCCACAAAGTTAGGGATTTGGTTTTAGAATCAGATAGAACAGCCCAGGTTGGAAGGGGACCTGGAAAGATTGTCTGGTCCGACCTTTCATGAGAAAGGGAGCCTACGTGAGATTATCTCGCACCCTGTCCAGTCACATCGTGAAAACCTCCAGCTGGGGACTCCACCACGTCCCCAAGGAGGTTGTTCCTGTGACGGATTGTTCTCACGGTAAAAAATTTCTTCCTTATATTGAGATGAAACTTCTCCCAGTACAGCTTGTACCCCATTGCCCCTTGTCTTCTCCATGTGGCCGCATGGTTTTCTTTACTTAAAACAACGTGGCAGGGGATGGAAAGTTTAAAAGCTGTTTCAGCTATCTCCTCTTGATCCAAGTAATTATTCTGGCTATTTCTCTGAGCCAAAAGCTAACAACGGAGTGTATTCTGGTCAGCTGTAAACAAAGCAGTGTGCTTCTATTTATCAAATCACTTTGCTTTTATCTGGAGGTCAGGATGAAAAACATTGACTGAGCCCCTAAGGTAAGTGGGAACCGGCGCCAGTGCCCAGTGCTCCCCAGTAACCTGCCTGCAACACTGGCAGCTGCCCCGGCTTTCCGCTGTGGACCGTCGTTCCTCTTCATGGTCTGTTAGAAGACACACTTTTTGTTCAAACTGGATTTCCAATGAGTCCGTTTAGTTCAAGAAAAGGCTATCGAGCTGTAGTTTTATACCTGTTCCTGCTGCTGTCCTGAGGCTGCGTGGCGGGGGAACGTGGCTGCTCCACGCAGGGCTGGCTGGACGTGCTCTCGTGGCCCCACTCTGAGAGACGTTGTCTGTCCTCTTGCGTTGGCATTAGGACACCTCACACACCCATCCCGTGGGATAAGGCTTGAGTCAGTGGATGGGAGCGTTGCACAGGCCTGAAGGTACCCGGCGTGGGGGCGGGACGGAGCATGGGGAGCAGCACCACGCCATGCCAACCCACGGCCACGGTGGGCACTGCCCTGCCACGGCTGCTGCTGCGCTTCCACTCTGCGGTCAGAGGGGTTTTATGCAATGGTTGTTCCCGTTCCGATGGGTGAATTAAATTATTCTTAAATTGGCTTATGTGAAACAATCTGCTCAATACGGTGCTGGAAAGGTAGGGGCTTCTACTTATTTTATTTACATTGATGTTGCTTTTAGTGGGGAAATGGTAGCTTTGGTGTATAGAGTTTAAGACTAAAAATAGCCTCAAAGATACAACTAAGATTGGATGGAAAAATTTATTTCTGTTTGAGTCTGAACTGCCTGTTTCAGTGATTTGGATAATTAAAAATTGAACTGGAGATTGAAGATACTAGATGAAATAAACAATAGTGTATTTTAAGTTATATTTAGTGCTGTTGCGAGTAATTTAAATAAGGGGCTGGCAGGGGAGTCAAAGGAAGAGAAGCAATGTTGTACCTTCAGTCCTGCTTTCTGAGGGCTGACCTGCATATTTCAATGTGAAATGGCTTAACCCGACACACTGTTTGAAATGTTGATGAATTATCGTCAGTGCCGTGCCGGGATCCCGCATTCCTACGGTAATAAGCTGTTACCCGTTGCCCTCAATTATTCTTAGTTTACCAAGTAGAGTTCAACGGTCTGAAAATGTGAAGAGGGAGGGGGGAAAGCCCAAAGTCCAAGAAAGGCAAAAAGAAGTTTAAAAGGTTTAAGTGGGCTGCGCAGCACCGTGGGCAGTGTGTCTCCGGTCACCGGTGCTGCTGCTGCTGCCCCGGCACACAAAGGATGCTCTCAGGGCAGAAACGGGGATGGAATGCTCTACGATGCTTATAGAGAAGAGAGAGCTTTGCAAAGGAATGCCCCCTGTGCCTCAGGGAAGGTGCGTGAGCCTTCTGAAGGCAGCGCTGGGGAAAACAGCCTTGTAAACATCTGACAAAAACCCGCCTTTCTAATAAGTATTGAAATACACCCTTCCCAGAATTTTGGGAGTATGAGTTCTGGCACTGGTTCAAGCCTGTCTTTCATTGAGTGATTGATTTCTTTATTTCTGTTCTCTCCTGTCAGCCCCTGGGAACGTGATTGAGTTAAATCTGGAGAACCTTAAAAGCGCGGTGAATTTATCAGGGAACTGAATGAGGGGATTCAGGTGGAGGTAGGGCAGGGCCTTGGGCTGTGCCTTTGCCCAAGTCCTGCAGAACACAAAGTCATCTTGAAAGTATAATTTCAGCTGCTTATTTGAAAGAGGCTGGTTTGGGGAGGTCTGGGTATGAGAGACGGGATTATTGCCCCAAGCGGGATTTATGCAGGGGTGTCTCCATGCTATAAAACGTCAGTGCTCGGTGGCTGGTCGTCACTTGGGTCTCCATTGGCATCAGGCACTTCCTGCCACTGAACTTCAGAAACCTGTTTTCTGTTTTTGTGAAAGAAGGTGGTGTAGAGCGAGTCTGCTGTGTCTGGCAGGGCAGTTTCATACCCTCGAACTGGACTAGATCGTACATAAGCCTGTGCATTTCGTGTTCATTCTTTCCTTCTTGGACCACTGTGCTCAGGCTGCCCAGCAGAACACTGCCCCTGCTGAAAGCTGGGGCAGAAAAGATGAAGATCTGATGCCAAGGATAAGCAAAGATCAAGATGTGCAGGTGACACAGTTACTGGTCAATATTTACTGCATAGTTTCTGTGTTTCGGTTACAGAATTCAAAATTTAAATCGCTTTTGTAACAATCGCAATATCACAACAGAAGGAAGCAAGGACAAGTGACAATGGTGTTTCTCCCCTTGTGCCAAGAATCTAAACGTAAAAAGCAGGTGCTGCAGCAGCGGCTGTGCAGGGAGGATGAGTTGCAGTTGGCAAAGCACAAAATTCCTCAGAAGAAGAAAAGAATCACAAGCGTCCAAAATGCCACTGGGGAAAGCTGGAAAAGCACCATTTTCTTTCAGATCAAGACAATTTTACTAGCATTTTTCAAATAACTCATATATTGGATTTTTGTTCATCCTTGTTTCTCCCAGAAAAGGACAAGCTGCCACCCAGCACTATCTGCTCTGGCGCAGGGAGCATTATCTTGCTTTGCAGCCTGCACTGCATTTTCCTGGAGCAGATAAATTAAAGAGGGTTAGTGACTCTCTGTTGTTTACATATGTAACGTTTTTGTTTCTTTTGCGCATTCTTTGTCACAAGATTTAACCATCTCGGTAATTGCAGGTGACGGCTGTTGGCTGGCGTTGGTGTCTGGAGCCGTAACCGACTGCTCGGAAGTGCAAGAAACAACTAAACGGTCAGGAGTTCAGCACAAAAACGTTTCCTCATGGGCAACATGCAAATAAGGTCTTAAGCTTAAAGTGTTTGGAAAAACTGCACTAAACTCAGTTAAAATGATGCTTATCTCACCAAAAAGTTTTTGTCAATCATTTTTTGTTTGTTTATTTTACCAAAAGTTGTATTCTTTTGTAAACTGGGGTTGTTTTTATACATCACGAGAATTACAAAACTTAATGGTTTTTGATTGGTTTTCACTGTTATTAGGGTCTAGTCTTTCAGTCAGGCAAAACTGTTGTGACGCACAGGATGTGATTTTCGATTAACCATTTTCTTCCTTGGACAGACGGTGCCTCAGACCGCAGCAGCCTGCCAGTACCCGTCCCCAGGAGCTCGCTGCCGTCCTGGACTTCCTCCAGACGCGTGGACACAAGTTCAGCCAGACATTACTGAGAAGCAGTCCAGAAATATCCTGTGGACAGAAGGGATAAGGGCAAGGTTACCGTTTGGGGAGTTTGGACTCCTTCCCATCTGCTGTCAAGGTAAACCATCTCCTGACCTTGCAGAACCTTTTACATCTCCAGCAGAAATAGTGTGTAAAGCAAAGGAGTTTACATACAGTTTAGCAGGAAACTGTATGGTGCATAGAACAAAAATAGCTTCTGATTCTATACTCAGTTTTAATTGATTGCTTCAGATAATCTCTTTTATTTGATATCTACCTGCTGATTGTTTTTTTAATGAAGAGTTGAGCGTTGGGTAAGATCTTTTAGAAATATTATTAAGGAAATGCACAAAATCAAGGTGACTGTCTAATGCTGCAGCGCTCAGCTGGCGGAGCAGGAGAGAGAATAAATGTTAAATGCAATTTAATATACAACAAGTCTTCAGTATATGGCATCCCAATACATCAAGAAATTTTGTTTGCTTCTGGCCAGGAAAAATGTCCTATTCAAAAAATAATTACACCGTTCATGCTTATTTACACGTTTACAGATTGCTAGACACAGGCTGATTTTCCACCATTCACTTACACGGTTCTTTGAGGAATTCCTGCTCTTTCCCTATCAGCAGTACGGTACCTGCTGGGGACGTCCTGGGGGCTCTCGTAGCCGTGCAAGAGCACAACCCGAACGATGCAAGACCAAAACGTTTCTCCTTCCCAGACACACCCAATGACCATCTATATTAACGAGAAAAAAAAATGCATTAAGCACGTAAACACTTGAATGAAGATCCTTCTTATTCCTCTCTTGCAAAGGAGGTTACAGAAGGATTTTCCAGCCTGGAGCAGGATTTGCCTGCAGGTTGCAGCCCTGTTTCCCAGGCAGACGCGAGGCTGGCGTGGTGCCCCCGAGCGCCGCCCACGCCTCGCTCCATCTGCCCACCAGCCGCCCGCTCGCCCGGCAGGGGAGACCCAACACAGCCCCTAAACCTCCCCTGTGAGCTCCACCACCGCCCAGCCACCCGCGGCATCCTCCCGGCAGCACCGCGAGGAAGGACCGGGAGCCCGTCGGCACAGCTTCTCCTCTGGGAAGGGCAGCGCGTGGTCTGCGCTCTGCCTTCGGGATTAAACAAGTCGAGCGAGGTGAGGACCTTCCTGAAAACCTCTCCCTCAGCCACGGGCAGAGTCCTGAGCAAGGTGGAAAACCCTCACGTACTGCCCTGCGGTCACTGCCCTGAAAAACATCCAAGTAAGGATATGCAAATCAGAATTTAGCCCTCCCACATTCTAAAATAATTTAAGAATCCTTAAAAAATTAAATTTATGTCAATCTTGGACAAAAGGGGCGATAACAGCTGAAAGTTTCTCCTAATCAGTTTATTCTTCCAGGAAATAGCAGAAAAAGAGAAGTTTTTCCTGTACAAGTGGAGCTATTCTTTCTTACTTCAATGTAAAAACAAATAAAGCATCTGGAATTACAGTGAAACTTATTATGAAGAGCTCAGTTAAATCGTCCAAAAAATTTCTAAACCAAGACTTTCAAAAAAATAATCCCCCCTTGCTGACTAAAGAGGATAGATGAGAATATTTTGGGGTTTAAAAAAAGTGTATCATATATTGAGGAAGAAAAATGATACTGTGTCATCACCCTACAGGTATAGGAATGTTTTATCTGTAAGAATATATCAATAATCCAATAACCCTCCCCACCTGTGAGTGCAGAGTGAGTATTCCCACGGCATCTACAAATACCCAGGCTGTACCTCGGCGCCTGCCGACTAGCAGTAAGGAGGTAGTTATGCAATTGTATAAATTTAAACAGCTTTTATAAAGGCAGATTAGGATTGAAATAGGAAGGAAAAGAACCATCATAATTAATATAAAATGAGTGGAGGAGAATAGCCCCAGAATCGCAAAAGTGCTGGAGAGGGACACAAAACGGGAGGTGGGATAAGGAAATTCAAACATCATCTCTCGCAGAAGTTAGAAGTGTAATGGGATGTGGGAATTTCCCCTTCCATGGCAAAATCAATAGGAAGAGCCAGAAGGAAGGAAATTCCTGGGATACAGCATCAGAAGTACTTAGATTTTCCATTCTCAGGTTGCCCATCTGTGTTTGATGGATTTCTAGTGAGTGTGTCCCCTTAGCTTCTGCAGTGTTGGTATTCCCAATTTTCTGATCTTCAGGGTTGTTTTCCTGGTAATCTGAAAGAAAACGGCAATGACAGTTCATACATAGTTTATCTATAACACTTTCCATGTTTAGCTTTCAGAGCAATTAGGAAGTTACACCATTTCTGCAAGAAGGAGAACTGAAGCAGATGCTGAAAGACCAGGATCAGAGACAGGACCCAGGCTGGGCTTGAGCCCGGTTCGGTTTCTGTTCTCTCCGAGGAGTTACTGAGAAACGCCCTTGTAGTAAGTCCTTAAATAACTTGGTGTCAACACACCAGCTCTTTCCATCTCCTCCTTAAGTTGCTGCACCCACGAAGAACCGTTCATCTGGTAAGTGCTGCTTAGGAGTAGATGGGTCTTTTAATATTTCACAGGGATGTCCCTTAGGCACCTGATCTCATTTCCTTCACACGGTAAGCCTGGCTTGTCCTTTCTGAACTATGGGCGAGAGCAATGGCTTGTCTGTTTGTCTCACCTTGGGACCTGTCTCACTTGCTAAACGCGTGTATTTGTTCCGGCTGCACGCGAGCGGCCGGCCGGGACTGCAGGTTGTGCAGACCTGTGGGCGCAATCTTCAAACCCGTCGCGTGTCCCCTGGTCCAGCCCGCAGCTGGGCGAGAGCTGCCGGAGCCGGTGGGAGTCGGGAGGACACATCGGCCTGTTCAAAGCCATCTCAGCCCATCTGCGGCACATCTGGGCTGGGGCACGGTATTCTTAACGAGGGAAATAATTTTCTTTTACATTTTAAGCAAGCAGATGGCAAAGTTACTGCCATCTTCACCTGGCAGCAATTGTTCTGACTGGCGGTCACCTGGCGGGTTTGCAAATGCATCTTGAGATTTCTTGTTGAAGTGAATGATTTTGTAGCTTGTGCCTTTCCCTGTACCTCACTTACCTGACCTTATTCTGACATGTGTGAAACCTGGGCTCCAGAGTCTCAGCCAAAAACAGAGCCCGTCCTTCAAAATCCTCAGGAGCAATCTCTGCCGCAGTGGGTTTTCATTTCTGCGCGACTCCGTCCTCACCAGCCGTGGGTTGTAATTAGTTGTGCAGTGCCCGGCTCTGCTCGGCTTGGAAGCAGACTAAGATGAGCCTCCTCTCAGACCTTGTTCTAACTCTGCTTCTAATGACAGGGGGATTTATGGTACATGCCTTTTTATGAACGTACAATAATATTGTGACCAAGGCGCTCTGAAGACTTTCTGAATTTCAGTTGCTGCTGGCTGGCTGTTCTAAAACCTGTTTGCCTTTCTATCAAGGCAGGGTTCTGATGAAAACCTTTCTTTCAGGTTTGGCAGTCATGCTCTGGTGAGTTCAGCGCTCTGTACTGGCTGCGCTGTATTTCTTCTCCTGTAAGGCTCAAGCAAGCCTCTTTGGTAAATATTTAAATTTTCACGGCAGCATTAAGAATCAAAATTTCTACTCTAGTTTTGCATTTCTAGAATGTTATTTCAAAGAGGGTAGACTTAGACTAGATATTAGGAAGAAATTTTTCCCTCTGAGGGTGGTGAGACCCTGGCCCAGGTTGCCCAGAGAAGCTGTGGCTGCCCCATCCCTGGAGGTGTTCAAGGCCAGGTTGGACGGGGCTTGGAGCAACCTGGTCTGGTGGGAGGTGTCCCTGCCCATGGCAGGGGGGTGGAACTAGGTGATCTTTAAGGTCCCTTTCAACCTAAACCATTCAATGATTCTATGAATTATTATCTTTTTCACATACCTAGGAAAAAACTGCAATTTCCAATTAAAAAAAAATCCTCCAGAATACAGCACAACCAAAGAAGGATTTTACCAGGTTTCTGTATTGGAAGGGAATATCAGTGGTGAGGGAAGGGTTGGGACAGCACATATCAAACAGAAAACTTGTGCTCATGTGCGTACCCAGTAGTTATGT
The DNA here is from genome assembly GCA_013397275.1 of Burhinus bistriatus. Classification (NCBI taxonomy): domain Eukaryota; kingdom Metazoa; phylum Chordata; class Aves; order Charadriiformes; family Burhinidae; genus Burhinus; species Burhinus bistriatus. Next base: position 188,822 of record VYXH01007236.1, on the reverse strand, counting down.
ATCGTCTTCCATATCCTGTTCATTTTCACTGTGAAGTTCACAAAGCAGCATGTAGACCTTATGCATGTCCTCTAATGTAAGCAAGAACTCTTAAAACCTAGGTGTAACGTAGGAAGGTCTTGGATCAGCAGAAGGCCAACCAGCAATGGTGCGTGCAGGGCTGAGCTTATGGATTTGGAGGCACCTTTCTTGTTAGTGACTCAGTTAAGTGAAGCCACCTGCTGAGAACGGGAAAGCTGCTGGCACGAGGCAAGAGAGATGGTCTCTTCCAACAAGAAGACATGAAAATGTTCAATATAGCTTCATGACAGCAAAGCAGTGACCCTCCTCCCCTTTTCCCCATGTTAAGTTTAATGCAGCTTTTCATTTTTCACACAAGGATATTAAGAAAAAATTAGCATAGAAACTTCAATTAGTTGCAATCCCAACGAGACCCCTGGGAAGAGGTAACGAAGAAAACAAACTTCTTAACATTTCCCCAGCCAGGCCAACTGGCAGGACAGCATTCTCCAGAAAATTAATCAAATCAGTTGCCTGGAGAAAATTGGTCCAAGATGACTTTATCAGTGTTTACAGGAACTTCTGCCAGGTGTTAACGCTGTTCAAGCGGTGCAGGTGAGTGGAAAACTATAAATCATACAAGTAACAGTGGGTTTGTATTGCCCTGCTAAAGATCTTATGTGCCTTCTAGACAAAGTGGAGCTTCGGCAGCGACGTAGCTATTTCCGACAATCAATGCTAAGGCAGGGCTGTGGCATTTTGCTGCACAATTGATCTGTATGCTCTGGAGGTTCCCAGTTTTGCTCCAAAGTTTCTTAAGTGACACTATTTAAGATCATAAACCAACCTAATGGGATTTGAAATACTTTCTGTGTCAGTTCTCCTGTTCCAAACAGGGTGGAGCTAGACAAAATTACAAATTATTGTGTGTATTTGCCTTTTATAGCAGAAGCTCATGCATACACAGCTTAGGACAGTAATAAAACCATAATAAATAAAATACAATTCCCTCCATGGGAACACTTTTCCACACGTCTCCTGTGCACCAAACCCTGTGGGATGAGGACACCCGTGACCACCCTTGGCTGTGACAGTGGTGCTCATCTTTCAAGCTGTGACCCATATGGAAGTGGAGAGGAGTGCTGTGAGAGTAACATAGCTGATAAGGTTTACTCATGTAATTTACTGTTTGTTTGTGAGTTTTCCTGGTAATTACTGGAGTGAGATAGAAGTGTTCCAGGAAGAAACAAGCAGGAGAAAAAAAAAAAAAACAAAACACCTCCAAATATGCAGAGGGGGGAGTATCTTTATTTTTACAGATTTAGTTTTACAGATGCATGTAGCATTGATCAAAATGCTACCTGCACACCCTGGCTGGTACCCTGAATTACACAGCTTCCCTGAGCTTACAGGATGCATAAAATATACATTTAATGAAGCAGTCACCAGTTTGCGGATCCAGAGGCTTAAGAAGTGGAATATAGGATATATATGCCCAATGCTTGTTCCCAACAGGCTATTTGAAAGCAAAAGAGGAAAAGGGATCCATTTCACCATAGTAACTACCTTTAATTTTTATGAGTTAGTAAGCGGAGTCCCAAAGTGTTCAAAATAAGTTCTTCTGGAGTGTTTAGGGGACATGCACATGTGGTGAAGCAGGGCGCGCTAAGTTAAGGTGAACCATTCGGCAGCAGAAGCCAAGGTCCTAACCTGCGTATTGAGCTGTAAGAGGAGGTGCCGGGGCCCCTCGCCGGTGCAGGGGGAGGCTGAGCCGTGGCCGCAGCCGGGCAGAGGTGACCGTGGAGGGGGGTAACAGCCACCAAATATTGCTGTAGCATGGAACCTGGTCAAGACTGTTTTCCAAAAAACTTGTCTGAAGTTAGCCTGGGTACGCACTTACTAGCTGACGTTCAGGTGCTGAACTGAGAAGTCATGGGCCATATCTGCATCGACTACAAAAGGATCAGACGACGGCTGCAGTTCTCATTTGGATGTCCTAGGCAGGAAGAAGCCAGCCCTGAGTCCGTCTGTGCAACTCGATGGGCTGGACTCCTCACACACCAGAGGGTTTGCAAGCTCCCCGTGGAGAAGGTGAGAACCGTGGGCAGCTCAGCTCTGTCCTCCCTCTACAGCCCTTTCCTCGCAGCTTGGGATCCCAGCTCCTAGGCACCAGTCGGGAGGAAATTTGGTATAAAAGTGCATCTTTCCTTTTCAGAGCTTCTCTTGAGAGAGCCCGGTGCTGTGATCCGAGGGGCAGGCAGCGGAGGGGAGAAGCAGGCAAGGTCGTGTTACCCTCCCTGCCCGCAGCTCTGCCCACCTCTCCTCCAGCACCTGCATCTGCTTGTGATAGGGATGGACTTACATAGTCACGAAACGTTTTGGTTCAATTTGGATTTATTTTCTTTAATCGTTAACAACAATTTCTAATCAGAATGATATCCACTGATGGATAATAACAGTCCCCCAGAATTGAAATGGATACTTACTGAAATCTTTAGATCGATCCTTATTAAAATGTCATGACTGCCAGTTTTAAAAACACATTTTTAATAGTGAAAATTGTTGTTATATGAATTACAATCAAGTCCTAATACACACAACTTAGAACGGAATATATTGGAAAATACATTTCAGGCTATTGCTTGGACTACAGCCTAATACATCTTAACTGTAATAATTGCTTTCTCTGAATAGATTTGGTCACACAAGAAACACTTTACTAAATTTTAGGAGGGAAAAAATGGAAAAAAAGAACAGGCTTTTTTCACACTAGTTTTATTTCAGTGTGCATCAAACCCTGTTTTTATAACTTATTAATGATAAATTGATCTCAGGAGATATTAACTCTGTATTTACAGAGTGTTTAGACATGCTGGGGGCTGTTTTAAATGTACCAGCTGCTCAGTGCTGATTTAAGTACACAGATGTTCTTATTAGCATAACATTCAAATTCGATGCCCTTTTTATCTGCATCCTCCAAATGCACAAAAACACCAGCCCCAGCAGCACGGGAGATCCATGCAGGAAAAGCCCCTTCTCCCCCTGGGACCTCCCCACGGGCTGAACCTGCAGCCAAGTGCAGGTGCATCACCCCATCCTACCCCTCTGGGTCCTCTCCCAGGCGCGTAGGTCACGCCCGGGGACAACAGCCGGGATCCCAGCATGGAAAGGTGCACGGTGGTGGTGATGGAGAGGTTGGGCTTCTTGCAGATGACATGGTGAAGCTGCGGGGGCTCAAGGCTGAAGAGCCCTCGGGTTACACGTAGACACCTAGAAATGGAGATGACCCTCTGCTTGGTTTTGTTTCGGTGCCCTGGGGTTTGTTTGCACGGTTATTGCTGCTGTGCTTTCCTTTGCAGTGATGTTTTTCAGCTCTGCTCTTGCCCTTGCTTTGTATTTTCGAGACAGGAGCTGTAATGGGAAGTAATGTTAGTGGTCTTTGAACCAAAGGAACTGCAGATAATGACAGCAAATTGGTGTCTGGCTCCATGAATTGCATGTTACAGAAATGTGCCTGAATCATAGTTCAGGACTAGAGTACTACAGAACTGAAAAGGTCAAATCCAAACCCGGAGTGATTTTTCTGGCATCTTTTAATGTTGCGGGAAGGTCTATCCATCTCTTTGGTGACAAAGCAGCAGAAGCCTCCTTACGGCTTTTCTGAATCATCTCAGAATTCTCCCAGGCTTTCACAGTAATCTTCAAAGTTAAAAAAGTTCATTTAAGTTTTCTTTCCTTATTGGGTATTTTAAGATATACTTTCTGTTGCTAATCATAGTAAAAATTACAGCAATTATGACATTCTATCAAGCAAATGTTATCGCAGGGGCTATAAAGCCCTTCTACAAAGGGGCTGTTCTCTCCAGGTAGCAGAGGTGTGAGAAGAACCCTTAGCCGCACGTTTTCAGTTTTCCATTTCAACTCCTACATTTCTTCCCAGAGGGAAAAAAAAATAAAAATCTTTTGATTATTTTCAGTCTATCCATGAACAGGAATTTTATGAAATTCCACCAGGAAACCTCCATTTATCTCAGCTCAGCCTCCTAAACCCACCACACTTCCGTGATACGATGAAACACCTGGACTCCTGAATATCTTAGGCCAATATTCAATGTTTAATTTTTTTTTTTTTTAATTTGACCTTCCTCTATGCTTTACAGCTGTTAAAACAGCTTTGGTCCCCAGCCATTTTCTCCCTGGTATGTTTTATGTATATGATTTTCCACATATATATTTTTGTTCTTCATTTTTGCTTCCAGCAATTTTGAGCAATACCTCACAGGCTTTGGTGCCCGCATTTTAATACCTTGTGGTTTTAGACTGTGCGCCTTCAATAACTGGAGGCTTTACTCAAGAGATCAGGACCATACGAGGAACACAGAAAGGGAGGCCGTTTGGTGGATGCTCGCTCCCCCATAAGAAACATCCAGCTACCCGGTAGGAATATAAAGTAATGACAACAACTGAACTGGAAATAACTTCAAAGTCAAACTGGTATCTTGTGAAAGATGAGGAAAATGTTACAAAGAAAATATCAAAGGCTCAAGAAGAATTTTCCTGGGCACTTTGTTACAGAAGTCTTTACCACCCCCTGCAGAGGCAATCAAGACTAATGGGAACATTAGTACAGCAGAGGACTACATATCAAAAGAGTCCCTGGAGCAAATAACACCCAGTAACTAGAGTATCACTGGCACCGTACTCTAAACCACCCCCCTCTGTCACAGAAATGAGTAAAAGGGTCGTAAACAGCAGAGAGAAAATTTTTGCCTTGTGACTGCAAATAAGCACCCAGCAGAGCTGTTAAAAGTTGCTTGCTGAAGAGAAAAATATGATTCTTCCAGTTTTATGGGCCATGTTCGGATAGCTCTTACTCCTATACCATAAATCCAATTTTCCCATAGATTAAACGGAAAGCCATCGCAGGCTCTGCTGAATAATGCACTGGATTGTCATCCCTCTGTTGCGTGATGTGCACCGAATCAATCCTCTTCCACCCTCACGTATGGCTTTGCAGCGCAGAGGCATCCACGGCTGCAGTGGTTGCCAGCAGCACTGCAACGCTTGCCACCTTGGGTGCTTGCCTTTACAGCAATGCTTCCCACTCTAAGCATCAGAAATACCACAAATACCATCACAGATGTTCATGTGGGGTCTCAGTTCTTGTGTAAACTTAATTTTAAAAAACCCCAAAGGTTTTGATAGAGTTTAAGCAGAGAATACACAGCCAGAGGTGTCTTGAGCAGGACCTGATTGCCCTAGAAGACTGCTCAGAGGTAGCTGAATGGGGTACAGTCTCCTGTACTGGGTTTGTGTGGCAAGGCTTTGGTAGCAGGCTACAGGAGCGCCTCTGTGAGAGGATGCCAGAAGCTTCCCCCATGTCCAATACAGATGATGCCAGCTGGCTACAAGACAGACCCACCACTGGCCAAGGCCAAGCCCATCAGCAATGGTGGTAGTGCCTCTGGGATAACACAGTTAAGAAGGGGGAAAAAGCCCTGTGAGACAGCAACCAGGAGAGAGGAGCAAGAGAAACAGCTATGTAGAAGGTCAGTGAAGAATGAGGGGGAGAAGATGCTCCAGGCAATGGAGCAGAGATTCCCCCGCAGCCCATGGTGAAGACCATGGTGAGGCACGCTGTCCCCCTGCAGCCCATGGAGGTCCACAGTGGAGCAGATATCCACCTGCAGCCCATGGAGGACCCCACGCTGGGGCAGGNAACACAGTTAAGAAGGGGGAAAAAGCCCTGTGAGACAGCAACCAGGAGAGAGGAGCAAGAGAAACAGCTATGTAGAAGGTCAGTGAAGAATGAGGGGGAGAAGATGCTCCAGGCAATGGAGCAGAGATTCCCCCGCAGCCCATGGTGAAGACCATGGTGAGGCACGCTGTCCCCCTGCAGCCCATGGAGGTCCACAGTGGAGCAGATATCCACCTGCAGCCCATGGAGGACCCCACGCTGGGGCAGGTGGATGACCAAAGGAGGCTGTGACCCTGTGGAGAGCCCATGCTGGAGCAAGCTCCTGGCAGGAACTGTGAACCCACGGAGATAGAGGAGCCCATGCCAAAGTAGGTTTGCTGGCAGGACTTGTGACCTTGTGGGGGACCCGCACTGGAGCAGTCTGTTCCTGAAGGACTGCACCCCGTGGAAGGGACCCATGTTGGAGCAGTTCATGGAGAATTGTTTCCCATGGGAGGGACCCCATGCTGGAGCAGGGGGAGAGCGTGAGGAGTCCTTCCCTGAGGAGGAAGAGACAACGCGTGATGGACTGACCACAAGCCCCCTTCCCCGTCCCCCTGCACTGCTCGAGGGGAGAAGGTAGAGAAACGGGGAGTGAAGTTGAGCCCAGGTAGAAGGGAGGGGTGGAGCGAAGGTATTTTAAGATTTAGTTTTTAATTTCTCATTACCCTACTCTGATTGGATTGGTAATAAACTAAATTTATTTTCCCCAAGTTGACCCTGTCTTGCCCGTGATGGTAATTGCTGAGTGATCTCCCTGTCCTTGTCTCGACCCACGAGCCGTTAGTTATATTTTCTCTCCTCCGTCCAGCTGAGGAGGGGAGTGACAGAGTGGCTTTGGTGGGCGCTTGATTGCAGATAAATGCACCTCACAAGTGTGGCGTTTCTCATCAATGTGGAGAGTGTGTCTTTGAGCACCGACGGCAGCAGCTCACAAAACGCTTGAGTTCAACTGTTGTGGCAAAGATGGAGATCTGCCCAGGAGCTGATGGCTACGCTTACTGGGAATTGTTCCTTTGCAAAAAGCGCTTTTTCCAGGTGTAGCGTTAAAACGCTGGTTCCCTTCTCGAAAATCACAGTGTCCTGATTGGTCTCTCAAGCACTCTGATGTTTGCTGATATCTCCGCAAGTGCAAATAACAGAGCTTGAATCTTACTGATTTGCAATAACTGAGGAATATTATGAATATGAAGTATGCTGTGCAGGGGAACGTGGTGCCACGTAAAGTATGCTGTGTGCCATGATTAACGCTAAATGAAAAGAAACGCCACCGACTGTTACGTGTTTCGAATAAACAACCCAAGTTAGCTGAGGCAGCAAGAGGTTCTCTGAGGTTGCTCCTGGCTATATTTAGATCAAAGGAAAAGATCAAATCTCTAGCCAAATACTGCCCGATGTACGTAAGGTAGGAGGCAGCACCTCAGTCACATATCGATATTTGTATATTTTTCTTAATTTTGTTTTTATCCTTCAAGTCTTTATGGGTATTTGAGGGATGCGGCAGGTTTTCCAGGTGTGCATCCGTTGATGGCCACTTTGAGATACTTCTCTGAAGGCACGGTCCTGTCGCATTGCAATCGGTGTGAATTTAATCCCCCGGTTCAACAGCAACAGGGTTAGACTTGTTTTATCGTTCTGCATTCCTGGCGCTATTTGCTTCTGGTCGGCATGCTTGCATTTCTGTTAGTGATGATAATTTTGTACTGATTTGTTCTTGCCCTGATTGCCGATCCTCTGTTATGTTTTGCTGGGTGCACATACACTAGGGAGTATTTGCCTGTATGCCTGTTTCATCATTTAAAATGCTCCAAGGGAGGGCTTAAAAAAGGCATCTCTATTTTTATTATTCATGTCTACATGTTGAAATTAATATTCTCATACTAATGTGAAGAACAAAAGCCCAGGCAAGTTAAAATCACTGGGTTTGGGGGGTTTCCTTGGATTTCACACGAACCAGGCTTTCACCCAGGATGGCTGTAGCCTTGTTCCCTAAGCCATTTCTACCAGTCGGTGTCTTTGAGGGAGCAATACCTGGTTTAAACCTCTGAAAATGCAACCAGGCTGACTCAGGGCAAGCCACCTTCTGCTAGAAAGCTTTGCAGAGAGAACTGTTTAAACGCCTGCTGTTCTGTGCCCTCCGGTTCAGCGCTGAATACTAAACGTGTTTTGTTAAAACGCGAGTGAGCTGGAACGCTTTGGACTTGAATCTTATGTGAAAATGGGTAGCTAAAAATAAACCTATAGAGATTCCTGGAAGCGACGCTGGGCTGTGGGTGGGAGAGATGGGCAGGACGTTTTTGAGATGTCAAATCTTTTCTCACTCAGTTGGGTTGAAAAATTTAAATTCTAAAAAATTTCCTGAAACAGTATTCAGCATTACCAATGTGAGTTCTCCATCAGAGCATCACATTTAGATGTTATCACACTGTAATTTTGTCTGGATTTGTCCTTGGAACTTCTTTACAACAGAAATGAGCAACAATTTGTAAAATGTAAAGTCACTCCAAACCAGAAAATATTTTTTCCAAAAAATATTGTGAGAGAGATATTAGAGATGCGAGAGGCTTGTCAAAGCTAAGCCTTCATCACATTAGTCCCCACTTACTGAGCTGATATTGCTCAATAATAAAATGGTTTTTATGCAAAAGTGAATGGTGAACAGAGAGTGCACTAACTGTTACTCAGTGCCCCACATTTCCCTAATCCCCAAAGGAGCACCTGCAGCGAACCCTTGGATTAGAAATTACCCCAACGTTCCCGTCCCAGGTGAAGGCCAGGTCTACAGGAGAACATTCGCCAGACACAACGGACTGCGTTAATGGAGCAAGCGCTTTGGCGAGTTCTTCGTGTCCTTGTTCCACAGGCGTGGGGGTGCCTGGCAGGCATGGGCTGCGCTCATCGGTATGATTTTATTCAGATAACAATTTCAGCTGGATGTCGGTGACAGGAATCAAATTTGTGTGGGGACACTTGCAAAAGGCCATGTTTTATTGCGGTGGCATAGTTGAGGCACAGGGCTTTTATAAGTGTTTTATGCTGTCTAGATTGCAATTCAGTACAGAGACGAAAAAAAAAAGTGCTGTAGTAAAACCTCCTGTGGTCGTGCCGCTGTTCTCCTCGCCTGCTTCTGTGCTCTCTCAATTCCTTCCCTTTCCACCCAGCCCCAGAGCTGTCACCAGCCCATTTCTCTCCCGAGCAGATTTAACTCTGTTTCTGTCTGTCATCTTCTCTCTCTCACGATTAGGACCTCAGCTGCTTCCCTGCTAATTGCACTGCCTTAAATGACATAGGTATTTCCATAACTCCAGTAAAAGCTGCTTATTATTTTACGTGGTGATTTCCAATCTGTTGTCAGATTAGTTCCTGGCAACCTGAGTGCAAGCCACTGGCAGCTGGATAGCTTCATGCAAGTTTAATGAAGCACAAGGTAAGTAGAAACACAATGCCGAGGGGAGGTCAGCTTAATTAATTAAATAAGATAGAATAACTTTAATTTCAGGAAGGGAGTGTTATCTTCCTGGAAATGCACCTAAATGCCGGTTCAAGTGAGAAGTGACACGTGAGCTTGCTTTAGGTGTGTCTCCAGATGGATAAAAGGCTCATCTAGCATGTGACAGGGGACACCTCATTTCAAACAGGACAGACAGCCCACGCGTGTCGGATGACACTTGGATGTCTGAATTACAGATAAAGTCGAGGCGTTTATAGCGAGCACTGCAGCCTTGTATTTCTGAATGACAGAGAAAGCATAGCTTGTGTTGAGAATAATTAATATTTGTAGTTCCCTGCAAGACCTTTAATCTATTGCCACAAAATACACTACAAAATGGTAAGCTTTAGCTTTTTTTTTTTTTTTTTTTTTTTTTGTTGGGGNTTTTTTTTTTTTTTTTTTGGAGCGAGGGAATTGAGAATGACAACAAGGTGAAGGACCTGCCTGTCTCCTGCCCCTTCCTTGCCCTCCCGGCTCTGGCCCAGCACCCCCCCATGCAGCGGGGGCATCCCCCGGGCCGGGCTGGGGAGGTGGCGGTGCCGCAGCGGCCACTCGGCCCCATCACCCCGCTGTCATCGGTGCCAAAGCCTCTGCTCCACCCGGACTTCGCTCTTTGTCTTGTCCCGGACTCCCACTGCCCTCGCAGCCCACCCTCCCCACCACTGCCCCAACGGCGGGCACCCACCCGGCCGCCGAGCAGACCCTCCAGCCCTCCCCGTCCCTGCGCTCAGCCGCTTCACTGGAGGGGTTAATTTGTTTTGAAACACCCTTGTTCTCATGAGTTATCGGCTGACTCCTGCCAGCTGAGTGGAAAAGTGATTTAGTTTTCCAGTTCAAGCATGGCAGATGTGTGTGTGGGAGGGCTGTGAGGGAAAAGGAGGGGGGTGGTGTTGTTTTTAAGGTGACCAAAATCTGGTCCACCAGATTTAATCTAACCTACTTTCAGTCCTCTGGAGCGGTGAAGGCTGACAGAAGGCTGCTTCCATGGCAGGGTGTGGGGTTTGGAGAACGTGTCTGGGGTCTGGAGAACATGTCTTATGAGGAGAAGCTGAGGGAATTAGGATTGTTTAGTCTGGAGAAGAGAAGGTTGAGGGGAGACCTTACTGCTCTCTACAACGACCTGGAAGGAGGTTGTAGTGAGATGGGAGCTGGTCTCTTCTCCCAAGTAACTAGCGATAGGACAAGAGGAAAGGGGTTCAAGTTGCACCAGGGGAGGTTTAGGCTGGACATTAGGAAAAAATTTTCCACTGAAAGAGTTATCAAGCATTGGAACAGGCTGCCCAGGGAGGTGGTTGAGTCACCATCCCTAGAGGTGTTTAAAAGTCGTGTAGATGTGGTGCTTAGAGACATGGTTTAGTGGCAGACCTGGTAGAGTAGGGTCAATGGTTGGACTAGATGATCCTAAAAGTCTTTTCCAATCCAAACGATTCTATGATTCTATTCTATGATGGGGTGTATGGTGGGGGTCCCCACAGCTGTGGGGCAGAGAGACAGCCACCGCCCGGGGTTGGACGAGCCCAGGGACCAGAGGAGCGGGCAGTGTGAGAGCGACTTTCAGCTGCTCAGACCCTGCTCAAGGTCTCCCAAAAGCCACGTCCTGTCTGGGTTTTGCTGCAGAATTGGCAGCAGCAGGACAGGCTCCTGTGCTGCGTTTTGGGAAAACCCTCTTTGTAACCTGTTCTTCCCCTTGCCATTCCCTCCGGCCTCCGACACGCAGGCATGCTTCTCCCAGGCTGCAGTGGATTTACACGTTATTTGTTTGACTTAAAGTATGTCTTGCTTTAGCATTCAGTCATACGTTGTGAAGGTCAGAGCCCTGCTTTGACCTCAAAGGTGAACAGCTGTAATAAAAAAATCAAGTATTTAGGAAGATTTTTCACTTCCCGCTGTAGGTACAGACAAGACTTGAATAATGCCAGCAGGGATGTTGGGCAGGAGTTGAAGCCAGGCTAAATTTCATTTTTTTTTGTCCTTTTCTTTCTGTTCTCCTTCAACAAGAACAACCGGTTGTAAATACTCGGGATGTAGGCTTCAGAAACTGAAAGGACAATTTGGCACAGGAAATATCCAAAGACAATGTCTCGTGTTAATCAAAAACCTGTGATAAAAGAACAGTACAGTCTGTTATTCATAATTAGTCCTGTTGTCAACTATGGAAGCTAGCGGTATCCAAAACAGCAATTTTAGCTCCAGAACAGTGAACCATCACAATATGCAGCACAGCAGGGGACAGAACTGCTCACCGGCTGCCAGCCCTGTCCCCGCTGCTGTGTCTCCTACATGCCTATCGCACCTCGTGTGAACTTGCCCCAGCCCCTCCTGTACCAGTCACCTGTTTTTCAAGCAGCCCCCCTGTGCCTTTGCCTCGGGCAGAGGCAGGACACCCTCCCAGGCAGAGGGGTGCAATGGCAGCGTCCTTCTCCTCTGGGAACAGCAGGCAGTGGGGAACTCCAAGGAAAAGTGGTTCAAGGTATTGCCCTTCTAGGTTTGTAACGCCCACCCAGGAATCTAAATTTCAGTGTTACTGGTAACGGCTTATTAATAGAAAGAAGAAACCAGTGATCAAGGATCTCACAGTGGAAGAAATGCGACGTACTTTGAATTATTCTGCACAGAACACAATCTTCAAAACCATCGTTTTCCTTCACACTTGAAAATTATAGTCTCTGCTTTTGAGTTATTGGATGAGGAAACAAGCAGCAGCATTTGTGTGATGACTGAAAGATTTCTCTACAATGTACAAATGAAAATTCATTACAAACATAATGCAACAACAAAGAATGCAAATGTACAGACATGGGTAAATGGCAGATAAATTCAGCAAAGAGAAATACTGTGCATTTAGTGGAAAATGACATAGTAAGGTGTCTCTGCACACTTCAGATGAGAACCACATTAATTCATTTCAGAACTGGTTCGTTACTATATTTTGATAGCAGTGCTACTTTGCGTGGCAACGGTGGAATTTGTTCTGCAAGCCTGCTCCATCTTCACCAAAAATATGAGTGTACAGCAGTGCAGTAGTGGCAACAGATGGAAGAGAGGGTAAGCTGGTTTGGAAACGCTGGGAAAGATGCAGAGCACTGGTTTGGGTTGATGGGTCAAAGTACGACTCAAGGTCACGGATCTGGAGATCTGCAACCTGCTCCATCTCACTGGAGATGTCCGGGAGCAGGACGTGGGGCCTTTCCCTCTCCCCCATCATGTTTGGAAGGTGAGTACTCAGCTGCTCCAGATCACATATGGGAGAGCAAAAAGGTGTTAAGGTTTACTTTGTTCGTATCTGTAAAGCATTTTAAAATCGCCGTCGGTAATGTCACCTCAAAGGTCAGAGTCAGTTCATTTTGCATCATCCACTGCAAATACACGGTACCAAACATCGCACCAGACCACGAGCGAGCCATACCCTCCTGTATCAGCAGGTGCCTTGTGAACCTCCTGAGCCAGACCACAGTGCTCTGCGCTGGGAGGGCTTTGGGAGGTTCTTTCAACACGTCTCAGTGTTGCAAGGATTGGAGAGGTTTTGGGTTTTTTCTTTAAATCAGTACAGGAACTGCTATTGTACCATTGTTAGGTCAAAAATTGCCAATCGGAGGTTTCAGGAGGTTGTTTTTTCTCTGCCCCTTTTAACCTTCTCTGTTTTTGCAAATTAAAAGAAGTTTTCCCATCAGATTCAATTTCTACTTCAAATAAGTAGCATTTATGCCGGGGAAGAACTCTTCAAACCCTCAGAAATTGAGCAGTAAATCAATGGCAGCTTCAGAATAAGTTAGCGATGCTGAGAAACCGAAAGGAAGTCATGGATTGATGGGCAGGTTTTCAGAATGACACACAAGTTGAAACCACATCTTCTCAGTCCAGATCTCCAGTTATTTGTCTCGTAGAAGCTGATCCTTCCCCGACCGGCTCAGAGAATCGACAAACCTCCACGAGAAGGCAGCTATACTTTGTACTCCGAGATCGCCTAATTCAGTGGCTATTTAAGCACAATCCAGATTTTCCAGCACCAGATAAAATCCCACTGATGGCTTGTTTCCACGCCCGATATGAAACATTTGCTTACCTGCCCAGTTTGAGATAGGATTAAGCCCCTCCTTTTGCTTATTCCTGAGTAATATAATTACGCAGAAACAGAGAACGCAGAAAACAGCCTTTAGGTGCTATGAGAGCCAGCTTCCAGCCCCAAGAAAACAAAATGTTTGGGGCTGAAGTTATACAAGGAGGTACACCCTTGGTAATCAGGCGTAAATGAAAGCATGAAGAAGGAACCAGCTGTTCGGCGAGCAGAACTGCACCGTCCATGAGGAGCGAGGGTGCGCCCCAGGCAGCAGAAGCTTTTCTGTTCCTTCTTTTCTTTTTTTGGCTCTACCTTGCAGCGCTTGTAGGCAAATGAAAGGGGAGAAATGACAAAGAGATTTGAGTCTGGGTTCTGATGGCTGTAGTATTACGTGTAGGTTTCCCGGTGGAGAAAGCACTGCAATCTATCTTAAGTATTTTTAGGGCAAAAGGATCATTGAGCAAAGATTAACCATACTGGAGCACTAACACTGCGTGAAAAGGCATCATTATATTTGGCAAGTGCTGCTTTCTGTCAACAGCAACCTGTTATTTGACTTTAGTTATTTATTTTTGTTAAATAAGGGGTACATTTCCATGCAATACATTTTTAAAGTGTTAACCTGAGGAATGGGATATATTTCAGGGAACACAGGGGCTATTACCCGTTTTGCCTGTCTCTTTAATATGTGCTGCTCATCACTCCATGCTTTTTCATCTAGAAGCTTCTGTGGAGTGGCTGACACCCTGTGTTTGTAGGTCAGGCAGCAATAGAAACACACTTTCCTTTGAGTACCTCACTTAGGAGCAGGATATGGAAATGATCCAATTAATTATCTACGGTTTCTCACCCGCACGTTAGAATGAGATCACAGTGTTCATCCAAAGGAAATCTTTTCCATGGCCACACTTAATTTTGTTGCGTAGTCTCGGCGCTGTCACATCCTGGCTCTGCTGTACCTTTTGGTTCATGCTCAGGCTCCTCTTCTTCCTAGTCCCTTCATTCAATTAATCCTTCTTCCTTGCGTTAGCCCTGAAATGTCATCTTCTGCACTGGCTCAACATGTCTGTTTTGTGATTAATCTGCCTTGTGCCTGAGCTCTGAGCCCATTTAAAAAGCCTCAGCAGCCTGGGACTTCCTACGAGGTTTTCCATTTCCTTTTCTTATTTACTGTAGAAAATTGCTGATGGAAGAAAAAAAAAGAAGTTCCCCCTTAGCTCATGGAAAATACATCAGAAACTGAATATAGCTTCAAGGAATAGCTGAGGTCCATCTGGCTAAAACAGGAAGGCAGGAACAAAAAGGGGAAGAGGGGAGTGACAACATCTGGATTTTGGTCCCAAGACATCTATGTAATAGACTGAAGCACTGAAATACCTAAACCACCGTGTTCTAAATCACCCTGGTGCATGTGGGTCCTTGCTGAAAAAGAGGGATAGCGAAATGGGAGAGAGAAAAAGCAGGGATAATATAGAATATCAACTAATGTCAGGTTATCATCCAGAAGCCTGTTTCCTACAGCCTATTCTTTCCTCCCTCCCTGACTTGAGTTATTCTGAAACGCTCGCCCTGCTGCCGCATTACAAAGCTCTGGCATCTTCACGATGAAATAGGGTCCAGCAAGTCTGGGTTTCTGCTGGAGTCAGGGGATGCTGGAGCAAGTTTCCATTCCGCTCGGCCCGTCCTGTGACCTTGGCAAGCCTCTTGGTGCGACTCTGCTCCTCGTCTGCGAGAGGCCAGTACCACCGCGCGGCTTCTGCTGTGGGTGCAGAAGCACTCGAGGGGTGCAGGTGCCCGTACGTGGTACAGTACAACAATACCATATAAAAGCTTTCTGCACTGAAGTACTTGGAGGTGACTTAAAAAAGCAAATACATAGTATTTTAATAGTTGGACGTGTTTATCACTGTATCACGGCGGTATCTCGTGACGTGAGTAACAGTTATAAAAGCACTTAGAGCTTATTTGACAGTAAATGTTTTGTGGCTATTCTCTGTTTCTTCCCCTCATGTTTTAAACTTCTGAGCTGTGTCATCATTAGTTATTACCATTGGAACTCCAGCAGGGTGCGCGGGACTGTGCCGGGTAGGAGGGACAGGACGGTGGCTCACCCCGCGGGGCAGGACGCTGCTCTGCGGAGCTCGGGCAGTCCCACCTGGTTGCACATTCTGTGGCAGAATTCAATTTGGACCGCGTGTGAAGGAAGGTTCCAGGATCAGGTGAAATATAGTAGCTCGCTTTCAAGCATTGTAAATTTTCAGGTGGGCAGAACTGAATCAATTGCCCTTTACCCCAAAATATAATTTCTCTATTACAGAAGAGTAGCGTGTGTAAAGAGCTTTAGCCTGGCTAGCCTCTCTGTGCAGTCCCCGACCAGTAACAAAGCAGTGTTTCAGGGGCCACGAGGGCAGCAACACGTTCTATATTGACACTGAACAAAATTTAGTATGTGCTGCATTTTCCTTTATGTAGGAGGGTACTTACTGCAAGGTAATATGCTGGCAATTCTGAATAATTCAAGTAGCCAAAGGCACTTTTAGATACAGGCATATGTACTGCAGACCTGCATCCCTTCCTGAGATGCCCTTCTTCAGTTCTGGTACCCACCGAACCCTTCTCCTCCTCTTTGTGAGGATGTGGTGCGCATCTATTAAATTATGAAGCTTTGCCTTCTTCAGCCTGTGATTAGATTACCTTTGCTTTTACCCTACAGTGCCAATTAAAAAAGAATCCCATGCAATCCTACAAGAGCATGAAAGTAAACACGGGAGACTTGTCACGAGCTGCTCCCTTTCTGTGTCACCACGCACACCGAGCATGACTGCTCCTGCAGGTGAAAGTAATTGAAACAGGTGCTGTATTAATATTTATAAGTCCTTACTAAAACACTATTTGATCTCCTCATGAGAAACGTTGCACGTGGAGCACTTTCTGTGACCTGGCTCTCAAGTGCCCTCCATTCTCCTGTGCTTCTTGCACACATTATGCACATTGCCAGTGGAATTTCATATTATTCATAACTTGCTTTTTATATCTCAAAATGTCTGAAGAGAGATGTCAATGTCTCTTTTCTCCCCAGAGCTGGCCAGGGAGCACTGCTCTCTAAAAAGGAGCCTCTGCCCAAGCTTAAAAATAGTAATCAAACAAGCAGGTCTAAAAACACTGGCAGGCGGCTCGGAGGATGCTCTTGAGCAGGCTTGAGTCTGCGGGATTTGGTGCTCCCAGCTCTGCTGGTGCTGGGAGGGAGGAAATTGTCCCCATGTATTTCTACCATTCTTGAGGTTTTCATAAGTGACATCAGCAGGGAGCATTTCTGACCGAAAATGGCTGGGGACAAAACCCTCCAGTGGAGTCTCAGCCCTTGCATGGCCAGTAGCTCCCTGCTCCATCTTGATATTCTGCTGGTGTAGCAGTCTCTAAGTACTCGCCAGTTCTTTTCAGCGTGTCGTTACTGGGCTATTAGCTGCCTGTGAACTGTGTAATTGAGACAGAGCGGATTATGTGTACACACGAGACGTTGCCTCGTGTCCTTACTTTCCCCCAGACCCGCTGGCATGTGTCCCCCCGTGGTGGCCGCCTCGTCCCACGATGTTGCTTGTTCGTTAGCACTGATGTCACATGGTATTATTTCTGCTTCTGGGTTGAATGGGCATAAAGATGGGAGAATAATGAAAGGTGAATATTGTAATGACTTTTCACATGAATTCGTGCCAAATTTTGTGAGGAATGATGGATAACTTTATGAATAGGTTGCAATAAACCAGATACTCATTTAGTAGGAAACAGTAAAGCCAGGTGAGCCTTAATTCCACAACTCTTTTTCACTGAGATGTCAATGATCCAAGTATTTTTATTGCTTTT
>VYXH01007236.1:145062-171618 GCA_013397275.1 Burhinus bistriatus | reverse complement strand
TTTTTTTTTTTTTATTCTGTTGGCAGACTCAGAAGCCAGAAGGAACTACTGTGAAGTCTCAACTGACCTCTCAAGAGCGCAGGGACAAAATACTTCCCAGCCAAACCCGCCGTGTATCGAATGGTGTGCTGCAGGATCTGATCGGAGGTGATCTGCGCTCATGGAGCACCTTGTGTCACTATGGAATGTAAACATATATTATTTTTTCATTAACAGTTTCAGTAAAAAAATAGAATAAGAATGTGCAGCCTGGGGACAGATGGACAGGACTATTAAGAAGCATTAATTGCAGAGGCTCAAAGAGTAGCACATACGTATGATAGTGTCTTGCCTTGGATATATTTTGAGACCTTTTCCAATTTATTATTTTGTGACAGTAGGATTTAAATATCTAAACGCATGTGCGATTGCAGCTTACCACATGCAACGATGCCTTCTGGTCAGTCGTGTACCAGAAAATAGAGGGCAAATAACAGTGCTTGCAGAGCAGTGATTTCCAAATGGTTGCTTAGGCATTTAAATAATTAGGTCTAAGAATTACAGCAGGGAATGGCATGCCAAGGTGCCTAGGAAGAGCTGGTCAAAACATTTTTTATGAAAACAGGAAAAATCTATTTCAATGGAAATATTTTTTCCTTGATATATTTACAAATCTTCTTTGAAACGCTAGCAATAAAATTAAAAATTCCCATGGAGGAACGCGGAGTGTCTCACCACACGATGAGGAAGGCAATAAACATTTATTTGTTTTGGTGACTTACTCAGTTCCTGGTCCCTTGTTCCGTTCCTGTCACTTAACGGTGACCCAGTAAAAGCTGCTGGGAGCCTGCTCCAGGCGACGTGCAGCAGAACCTCCACGGGAGCCTCTGCCCGCAGCCGCCGCCGTCTCTCGGTGGTGCAGCTCCCCGGCAGGACGAGGGCACCGGCTCCTCCGCTGCTCAGCGGGACATCTTTGTCGTGCTGACCCGTGCGCAATCCCCCACCAGCCATGAAGAGCGAGGCTTCCCGCGGCAACCTTCTGCTCAGAGGCTTCACTTCAACTAGTAGAAAGGAGAAAGTGGTGCTGATGGTGAGAACTCACGGGTTATACTTCCCGGGTAGCGCCCTTTGGACAAAGGGAAACATCTTTACGGAAATGCTCAGAGAAGTGAATGCAAGTGAATATAGGTGTGAATTTAGCTAAACTGGGACTAAACCCTATTTTGAGTGTCCTAAATGAAGGTAAATTGAACCAAGGTCCCTTTGATTCTGAAACCGTTTTAGAGAGTTAGTGATTTGGCTAATTGTTTTGCCTGATTGATAATGCATAGTTCATTGTGAATTTGAACTCCACAGAGTTCGGGTATTTTTTGGTGTGACATTTTGTTTTAGTTCTTTATACGTAGGGAATCATCACGTGGACATAGGGAGGTAGAGAGCCAGAGGGAAATCAAACTGCTGGAGGATTTGCAACAGACCTGGAGTCAAAAGACTTTTGAAATTCATACCGATTCAATATTTTTCTATTGCTCTGAACTACGGAGAATACTGAAGGGGATTGGCAGCTAGAGGGATCTCATATACGCTGTCAGCGATGCCTGCTGTGAGTGGTGGTGGACCAGGTCTATCCCGTGCGCAGACCGTAGCCACTGGGGAGATGAGACCCACGGTGACGATGGCTGGGGGGCCCTGGCACAGCGGTACGTCCTGGCGCACGGCACCCACGCAGCGTGCTTGGCTGTAGGCACGGCTGAACCTACTGCTGGGAAGGGAGATGTTGCTGCTGAGCTACCCCTGCTTAGCAACGGGACCAAGGCAAAGGCTCATGCTGTTAACCAGCTCACTTTATTATGCTCAAATCCATCATATTTGGGAATGCCTGTTCTCTGTCCACTTTCTTTTTTTTAAAAAAAAAATCTTGGAGAGTTTTTTGCTTATCATAGAAGAGCGTTGTGCTTCAGAGAGCATGGATTGGTAGTCTGCGCCTGGTTTGCTCTTCTAGGCTTTTGCCTTGTTCTTGTCCACCCGGTACTGCACGCTGTTACCGGCTCAGATCAAATACACCAGAACAGTCTTTGGGACGCAAGTGCGCTTCGCTTTTCTCCCACGAATGCCTCCTGGCAGCTATAGTAAGAGAGATTTCTCCCTACATAAAACCAAAGCAGAGGTGAGGAGATTTGTTCTGCCAGTGCGGTGATAAACCACAAGAGACCGAGCTCCGTCTGCCAGACCCGGCTCGGCCGATCTCCTCAAGCTTTTACATCTGAAGTGGAGATCAGCAGCATTGCTGCACTATGTGGGCAGGAACGAGCCAGGGAGACATTTCCCAGCACGGGGAGAACAATTCTCTTCCTTTCTCAGGCAGTTTTTTCAGTATTAGCAACCATGGTAACTGGAATAGAAATGTACCCAGTGCACCGTGCGTTCAGCTTGACACAATTATCTTTGCAGAACAGTCATCTTAAAAATAAACACAACTTGCAGCAGACTCCTTAGCCACCTTGCTCTGTGACATGTGGGAGACCTGCCCAAAGTTTGGTGTGGTTTGGGCAAGCGCACCACACGCCGAGGCCTGTGCAATCGGTTGGTGTTGATGGCATCTGTGACCACCACCATCATTTCTCCTTGAGCTGCATCTGGGGAAGAAGGAGAAGACTTGGTGGGGCCCCTTGTCCACTAGCATGGAGACTGTGCAAAAGAGGGGGAGAGCTCCGGGGTGGACATGTCCTTCCCTGGTTAGGAGACATCAGCATCCGTGGGGTGATGGGGGCAGCAGAAGCTTCCATGTGCCCAGGGGGAGGTAAGGAACTCTGTGTGTGTGTGGTGGGCGTCTGCCTTTAGGGCTGTTTTGTGGCAGCACAGGCTTGGTCGAAGTTAAACCCAGCGTAATGAAGGTTGTGGGCTTGGTTTCATCCATTTTAGCACTGCAGCTTCAGCTCTGCAGTGCAAGACATGCACAGGGTACCTTGCTGGTAAGCTCTGTGCAGACTGAAGCACACCATGATCTTTCATTTAATGGTTATTTCTGGTTTTATGTCATTCTTAAGTTATTTAGAGAAATCCTTAACATTCGCTGAATTTATTGGTACACCAATGCATTTGCCAACTAAGCACGGCTGTTTTCCCACTCCAGGTAGCTTTTGAAGAAGGTAGTTAGTGTTTTAGCAGGACTTACTGTATTTAATACAGCATATATATTGCCATGCTAAAACGTCTTGAATCAATGCTTGCTCTTATAACTGTTGGCCTAGACCAGTAATAATGCCGATTTGATTGATAACAGTGCATCATCCATTGACAGTAGAGCAAACATTGGATAGCAAGGGTCTTCCTTTGGAAATCCTAGGTAAGATCAGTTGAGGGTGCACAGATTGTAAGGTGGGTCTTAAAATAATTGCTAGAAATAAGTTTGGGAAGAAAACCAGATTTTGATATTTCATTTTGTCAATGAACATACTGTGATTTAAAACTCAGAATAGTTTGGATTTGACTTTTCTGCCTCACATGAGTACATACTCTACGAGAGATGGCAGAATGCGGGGAAAAATCATTATCAAATTGGTCTTGTTTGAAATCAGTCATTCATCATTAGTTTGTGCATTTCACACTGCATTCACTCTCAGCGTCGGGCAAGCAGCGTAAGCCCGATGTGCTTTTCTCGTTTGTCACGTTGTGATGAATTCCTCCTCCATCTCCAGCAGATGAGTAGGATTGAAAAGAGCCACATCAGACACTCCTCCAGTTTTGTTTGCAAGTGGATTGCCCAGCACGCTGCACTACTGTGCTTTGTCAGGAATAGGTCACTGGTAAATTCACAGTGGCAAATATTTCAGACTACAAAATAACACAACTCAAATTGCTACTAAGGTGCTATGGTCTTATTTCCAAACCCATAGAAGTTCCTTGCACTTGCACTAAAGTGGGTGAGGATGTCCCGACTACCTGCAGAGGGACAGAGGGAAGAGTACCTTGTGCGCCTTATCGCTCCTTGCCAGAGCAGCAAAAGCATGTGGAAGGAGTGAAGAAAGTTTGAGTATAGGAAGTATAAAAATTACCTTTTTTCCCCTTGTCCTTTTTAGTAAACATTGTGGAAATCAAGGGAAAGGCATAGGATTGCAAGCTCCTAACCACTAAAGATTTTTGCAAGAGTCATTTCCGCAAATGTCTTACGTTCCATATATAGATCTTGAGTCTACGCTTTTAATGGACTGACAAATGTACAATAACCCCAGATGACTCTTACTTCACTGCTTGGCTATACAGATAAGAGGAATGCTTTCTTTTGATTGAAATCTTAAATCAATTGTTCCTTTAGCCAGTGCCTAGTGGTTATTATCCAAGGAGAAGATAAAGTTCAGATGGTAAATTGTTAATATTGTAAGAAAAATGTCTGTTGTGTCCTGCTTAAAGTTTCCCGTCTAGATGAAATACATTCTCCTATAATATTTAAGATTGTGCGTAATCCATCAGAGTTCATATTTGATCAGTAGCCATATTCCCTTGCTCTGTGACTGCACCCACAGGTTTTACACTGTAGTCTGTAAAATCTGCCGGCGCTCTGCACTCACTCCCCAGGGCTCCCCGAGGGATGAGTTGCTGGAAAGCTGGGCAAGACCCTGTCCAGCTGTTTGGGAAAGGGGAGCGCCATGCCGCAGCACGGAGCTGGAAAAAAGCCCAAAGGGGTCACTTGCTGCACGCTTGCCTATCCCTGCCATTTGCCATGGGTGGCACAGGGAGGCGGAGGAGAGCAGGAGCTGTAGGTCAGCCTTTCAGGCAGGAAGGATGTGGGATGGAGCAGCGGGGTGCCCTCCCAAGACCGTGCCTACCTAGGGCTTGCATCAGGAGAGAGTGTCCTGAGCTGTGCCACATCACCAGTCAGTGTCGATGCTCGGCAGCACAGAGAACTCATCAGGCAGATGAACAGACAGAGTGTAATCCTGGGCATCCACGTGTGTTTCCTACAGCTTCTCCTCTGGCGCTATGCGCTGTGCAGTGTTGTACTGTGATGGCTGCTGGACCACTGGACCGTTTGCTCTTGAGCCACCAGCTCTTTTAAAGTGGAGTCCTTAAAATGCTTTCTGGGATTGTTCATTGCCTTTTCAAGTTCCATGACTACAGTAATAAATGCAAAGCATTTGGATGCTCTTCCCTCATACTTTTATATCTATGTTACCAAAGATACCAAATTTCCTCTCAAGTACTCAAAATACATAGTCTCACGTTTGCTTCCCAAACAAGCAACAACTGTAATCCTTCATCTACTCATCTCTGATTTAGCTTGGGCCATAATATTTCATACCAATTTGCTATTGAATTTTCACCTTGTGTCACTGAGAGAAATAGTTCTGTTATTTTCTAATGGTGACTCATATTGCACCTTATGAACTTTAACTAGTCTCAGGGTCATTCTCATTGACAAATCGCTGTAGGCTGCTCGAGTAATTATTCGTCCTTGGGAAGATGTATATCCTTTATTGAAGGTATCCTAAGAATAAAACTATCTCACTATTAAAATGTCTGCTCTTTCACTAGAAGATTAAATACTTACCCATTTGACCAATTCATGCTAGTCCTTGAGAAGCAGAGATCTAGCAAAAAGTACTAAAATCTACTCCATGAAAGGGTAGATGTTAGAGAAGGCATGTAATTAATATGAATGTAGATAACTAATTCTGATTCATTGCTATTCTCATTTCATTTCGGCGCTTTAGATCTGACAGTGATCACCAAGGAAACTAAAAAACGCTGGTGGCTCTCCACATCTCCAGCAAAGTTGAGTTAGATGCTCCTGGTTGGGGACAATGTGCTGCACTTGGGTCAGGGACGAGAAGCATCAAGCAGTTCCAGGTAACAGCTCTCCTACCTGTCTCCCTCTTGGGTTTAAAGTCATCTCAAGCCCCCACTGTGATCCCCGACAACTGTTGTTGAAAAGTGACCGCTACCACAACTAACCTGGGACTGCAGGAGGCAGACTGGGAACCTCAATGCCTTTTCCTGGCCGAGAGACAGACACTGGTACAGACAGTATCCAGCAAATGGGACTCTGGTCCGGCTGACATCTTTGGGTGCTGCCACAGAAAATGTGTACAGAAGTTGACAGCTAAGCTCCGTTGATCTATTTGTGGTCCTCCATGCTAATTCTGAGCCCACACAGATATGGCTGTGTGTCCCCTGTTTTGGTAAACAGCTAGACCAAGGTGGGACACCCTGAATCTGAAATGTGTCCGCTAAGATAAGAGCTCAGTGAAAAGAAGCAAACCGTAGTTCCATCAAAATCAATAGGAACACCAAAGGAAAGCTCGCAACCAGGATTCGAACCCCAAATTTGGCGAGGAAGCAACAAAGGGTGAAGAAACTCTGCCTTAGCAAACCCTTGTTACCGCAGCCACGGGGCCCAACTCCATAGGGAACTCAGAGCCATGTGTACGGGGCTGGATCCTTCCCCTCAGCTACTCCTGCTGGTTCAGATTCAAGGACCTGACATAAAAGAGAAACCCAGTTTCCACATTGCTCTCTCAAATCCTCTTTTATTTCCTGACTCCTTAACCCAGAATTTGTGGCAGTGTCAGCTGCTGCTGTTGTGACAGATGCTGAAAGAGGCTGGCAATATTTTTGGTGCTAAAAACAGTACTTCTCTGTTGACAAACTGTTAAAAAAGAGATTTACTGTTATGGGGCTGTTTCCCCTCAGGGTCATTTTCTAGAGGGAATAACTTTGGCTCTGTCAGTTGAGGACGTGTGGGGGCACAGCACCAGGGGACACGCAGACACCAGGGCCCTCGGGGAAGGACAGTGTCCTGCGCGCTCACCCAAGAAATTAAAAGTAGCGCTTGTCCAGATATGAGTGTCTATTCACACCAAGTTCCTTTTCAGTTTTCTTGCACTAATGAGATTCAGCTCTAAGTCTGCTTCTTGCCGAGAGGCAAAGCAGTGGCCACGGGCAGGTCCCGGTGCGGCAGAGCGGAGGGAGCACTGACGGGCACGGTGGGAGCACAGCCAGCTTGTTCTCCTCCTCCTCCAGCCCAGCAAGGTGAGGCAGCTGGAAATGCCTTCTCCATCAGCCCCGGTGGCTGCCAGCGCTCTGGAGAGACATGGACAGGACGGGTCATCGGGTTTGTTGGGGGCTGCTTACCCACATGGGGTGGGTTCCCCACCGGCAGGCTGGAGGAGCCATGTGGGGGACGTGCGCAGTGGGGACAGGCATGGGTTGATGCTGCAAGCTCCTGCTGCTCATGGCCCTGGTCCTCCTTAGGGCATGTGCTGTGGTCTGGGGAGGGGTCAAACACACAGGTAATTCTGCTGGAGTTCTGAGGATCTGGAGCGTATCCATACACTTAAGTTTCTTTCTGCGTTGATGTTGTCATGAATGGTTTCATTAACTTCCCTCCAGCTGAAAGACAACAGCCCCATTCCAGGACTCGTTTTTCCTGCGCAGCTTTGCTAATGACTTTGTACTCGTAGCCGTGAGCGCCTGTGTCCTCCTGTCTGTCTCTGCCTGAGGTCTCCTCATTTGTCTTCCACAGAAGCAAAGGGTGATTTTTCCCACTGTCTGGTTGACGTGCTCATGATGAACGGCATGTGTTTAATGTGTGGCCAGAGTAAACTTCTGAGTTACTGCTGCTTCATGGCCATCACGATGATGTCCTATTCCATGCCCCCTCCTCCAAGCAGTGTCTGGGGTTTTTTTTACTAATATATCACTTGGAGAGCTTGTACTGCACAGTTTGTGCTTTTCTTGCTTTGGGGATAAATAGATGACAGTTGTCAATCTAGGACATTTCACCAACATTGAATGTGATGGCTTTTTTTCTTCAAAGACACTTTGGGGATTTTAAATGATCTTTTTGACTGTTAACAGAAATCATGTAGCTATGCAGTTCCATTAAAGGCTTTGCAAACATTCATCCACAATAAGCGTCTCCTGCCTGTACTGCATTCCTGATTTTTTTCTATTGACAGGAATCAATAGCAGCATATATGAGGAAACAGATAAATATATATCTAGCTAATGAGAGGTAAATGGCTCTTCAGAGCAAGCTGGCCTCACAAATTTCCACTTGTCTCTGCATTTTCTTATTTTTTTGGTAAATATTCAGCTATGCATGTTATCCCACTCACCTTGAATGTATCTGAAATCTCCAGTCTCTCGTCAACGTGTTTTCAGCATTTTGCAATGTCGGATGTTGCTTCCAGCTGTAAGAGAAATTATCTTTTATACTTCTTTAAAGCAAAAGCAATTTAGAGCATTTACATCTGCAGAAACAGTAGCTCCTTGTGGAGTCCAACACCCAAGAGGTGCTTGTTTTTATACACTATTGGACTATATCAAAGGCAGCATTGTAGAGTACTTAATGATTGCCTTTTCATGTCAGTTTTTAAATTCTTGTGTAGTGTCTTTATTATTCATACCAATCTGTCTTTTAGATCATCTTCCATAGACACTCCAGATTAAATTTTCTTCATTATCATTATAGAACTAGATGAATAAGTGGCACATCTGTTCATGAAGTGGTTTATTATCTGTTCTGATGAGGTTTTGGATGAATAGCAGAATGACTTAAATATGGAGCAGAGAAATGCATACAGGTTTATGCATAATCTTAAATTCATAACCAGTAGTGCTAACTTGAGGAATCTGATTTTATACAGAAGAGGTAATTATTAATTAATGATCGGGGCCAATTTATCACGAGGGCCAACTTAATGAAGGGGCAAGACAAGACAGAAAACAAACCTGCATGTGAAATAGCACTAATGAAGACCCACGCATTGTTTAACTGGTTCTCGTTCCATCACTGCGAAGGAAAACTCTATAAATATTTTATAAACACACCAGTCTAGCCATGTGAAACCAAATTGCACCAATAAATCTATTAATCCGGAAGTTATTTCCTAATTTCTTACAGCTGCATCATTTACGAAGGAGGATGCTGATCATTTGTCTATCAAAGAGACAAAAAGGCTACGTTTTCCACACCCGTATGGTAGTGGCGGTTGCCACGAAGACTCCCAAACTGCAAAGCACACACTACCCCCTTCTCCTTCAGCTGGCCCACAGGGAGACAGAGCCCTCGGAGGCAGCTCAGGATGGGCACAGCAGCCAAGGTTCTCCAGCTGCAGGTCAGGCTCCCCTTCGGAGGGGTTATTTTGCTTTTCCACGTCCCAAACGTTGCTTGTGGTCCCGAGGAAGATGCTCCAGTTCCAGCTGGGTGCCAAGGTGGGAAGGGAGCAGAGGGAACGCTGGAGTCTCCTGCTCCCCTCGGGTGCACTGCGGTGTCCAGAATATTTGATGAGGCACTTTATTGACCCCCTGTAGGTGAGGTAAAATGAAGCATCAGATTCCTATATGATCTGTATATGTTTATTTTGGGGATGTGAAATGTAAGTGGATTGTACGTAAAATACGACAGAGGAGTTGCATCTTGAGCTCCAAGTGACAAACCACTGGAGCTACAGGAGCTGTCATGGTATACAAGGTTGCCAGGAACAATCAGTGAAATTATAGCCTTGTACTACATGGTTGTTTATCCGCTATTATGGAAATAAGGTACCATCAAAACTGTTGAAAAAACTTGAGGATCACAGTATGCACAATTTGGGGATATGACAGCAACATTTAATCATGTTATTCTGACGGGTTCTGTTTAAAAAAAAAATAAAAATCACAAACTTCTACTGTTGTTGCCTGCATAGAGCTGAAAGGATAACAATTAATGTTTTTTGTCAGCTGTTAAGCAAGAACAAATTTGGAAAATTGTAGAGTGTCTCAGAAAGCTGAAATCCCCAGAGTAGCACACGTAATGTAACAAAGACAAGGATGCTCATTAGCAGTGTGGCTTCTACCAAGCAAAAGTGTGCGTCAGGTAAGTAATTCTCCTGGATTTCAGTAGAAAATTTACGTGAAAGAACAGCATGGATGACAATGGGCGCAGTACGGTGCTCCGCGCTGGGCTGGAGCACTCCTGCACGGCACTGGCTCCACTCGGGCTCTGGAGTTCTCATTTAATGCAGAAAAAAATGTTCTGCTAATCCCCCTTGATTGTCTTTTGCTGTCTAGAGCTATGTGGAAATATTTAACTTCCATCTGAAAATACATAAGGAAAGTTAATTTAATATGTCATTTAAAGAACAGATAATTTTACGCTCAAAACTCTCTGCTGTTAATAAGGCATTAAGAGCTTAATTTTGGGCTTGAGCTCAGATCTGGGAGAGAAGAGCCATTCCCAGCCTCTGGGCTCAGGCCTGGGGAATCTCCCAATTACAACATGTTAGTATTTTT
Organism: Burhinus bistriatus; assembly: GCA_013397275.1. Taxonomy (NCBI): domain Eukaryota; kingdom Metazoa; phylum Chordata; class Aves; order Charadriiformes; family Burhinidae; genus Burhinus; species Burhinus bistriatus. The sequence goes on along the minus strand of VYXH01007236.1, from coordinate 161,361 downwards.
AGTAAATAATATTAATTTAATAAGTACATTTTCAAAAACAATGCAGAAAAAGCATTTTTCCCCCAATCTGTAGTTACACCACAACGTTGCCTACATTTTTTTGAGATGGTTTGCTTTCCTTATTTATTTCCCAGATTTTTCAAGTCAAAAGGTCTTTACTATGGCTTTCATGAAGAAGTATGACTTAAACCTAAATTGCCTGTTGTAGGAATTTTAAATATTTTTTTAAAAAGTTTCATAGAGATTAGCTTTAGACCATTGTTTTTGTGATTTGTCATACTGTACTGAACATTTTTGTCTACTTCTGAAGATAGCATCAATCACCTCTTTTCCTGACAAGCCCTAAGGAGAAGAACATTTATCAGTATCTATTAGAATGGTCTAAAAAAAATTCTAGAAATGATGTTTTATAGAGAGAGTATGAACTGGTTGGAAAATAGCAGAAGCTTGATGCTTTCCCTCAAAAACTCTGTGCTGCCTCCTTATATAGCTGCTGTCATCACAGCATCCACACACCTCACTACTCTTATTTTAGAAGATCCTTTTTATATATTTTCACGTCAATCCCATGGGGGAAGTTTCCAAAACGGGAGAGCAGGAGGCCAGACCCTATTCAGCTGGCACAAAAACCTTCCCAAAGCACCGAGCCTACAACTTTCCGTTGGCTCCCACCCCTAAATCCCCAAAGCCCAGCGTTAAGCAACCTCTGATGCAGGGATTTGGGGGGGATCACGTCCAGTGGAGCGTAATTCCCACTGACACGCCTCATGCTGTAGCAAGGCAGACAACTGTTTCTCCAAATTTGCCTTCATTTGTCCGGGGCGCTGCCTCGCCGTCGCCCTCATCGCAGCAGCAGCTCCGCTTCCAGCAGCTCCTGGCAGCGAAGGGCTCCGGGCGCGTGGGCTGCGGGAGACATGCAGGTCCGAGGGCGCAGCCCTGCCCAGGTGGGATCGGGGGGATCCTGGTGCTGCGTCAGGGCCCAAATCCCCTCTTGGAGCTGCCCGTGTGCTGGGGCAGCAGCTGCCGGGTGGAGGTCCGGCAGTTCGCGGCGGCACCGGGGGATGCGGGTCTCCCAGTGGCTTTTATTCCCCAACACAGTGCGGCAAAGGCCAACGACAGTCCATGGTTTCCTGGTTGCTGCACCCTCGGGACCGGGTGACGCTGAGCCCTGCACCCCGTCGCGCTGGGTCCACCTTCTGCACCGCCACCACCAAACCGCGCACGGGGGGCTCCTGCCTGGGCACGGGCGATGTTCTTCCCCAGCACAGGTACGGGCACGCTTTCTTTCCAGCAGACACAGTATTTGCCCAAGAACTGTCCAGAACTTTACATGCTTCAATTTGACACCACATACATTTAGCTATAATAGTAAAATCAGTGGGACCATTAAAGTAGATTATGCACTAATAATTATGCAAATATTCCTTCAGTGAAACTATAAAAATCTCATGAAGATTTAGCACACGGCTATTACAAGGAGAGAAATATGTGGAAAATGAAAATGAAGATCATTAACTTTAAGGAGTTAGGGGAATTTTTTTGCTATCATTTGAATACATGATTTGGGATGCCTTTGCAGGTTTAACCTGGAGGAGATGATTAGTTATAACGCTGCTAAAATACAACCGCAGGATGAAAATTTGGTCTGCCTGGAGAAATGATAGCTGGAAAACAGACCTCACCTGTTTTGTCCTTTTAGAAAGAACTTAAATACAGTACTAGGGCACTTGGAAAAAGCAGAACAACATTTGTATTCCTGTCAGGCAGATCTAAAGGGAATATCCATTTTCCTGTTTCAGGGCCTAGGTTAGCGCTTGGAGGAAACAAGAGGGGTTTGACCGCTTGGCCCCTCCCGTGCCCTTGTGTTCAGCTCTGGCTGGAGGAGCCGGAGACTCGCCGCGCCTCCGGGTGCAGAGCGAAGCAAGTAACTTGCTGCCCCACAAGCCGTAACAGCTTGATGCTTCACCATGGTTGATGTCACAAAATGATATAATAGTTGACAAAGAGACCACCCAAAGGAGCAAATTCCATTTTATTTACTGAAGCTGGGTTCAGCATCTAGGTCCTGATATAACACTTGGTACTCAATTAACTTTAGACATGCCGGAAGCACTGGAGGTGTAGAGGCCATAGTGATGGGCGAGTCTTCAAGGCTGATGGCTCTATCCTGATGGAAAAAAAAAGCTTGCTTTTTCTTTTTTTTTTTCCTTTGGGTGGTTTTTTTTTTTGTTGTTGTTATGCTTAAGTATCAGCCTGTGTATGTTGAAGCCAGAAACCTAAAGCACAGTTTACCTGTTGGCCCTGGTGTGGTACCCGGTACCGGTCCAGCTTCTGCCTGCCCACTTCAGTGCCAGCGTAGGGAGCCCACAAAGCTTTCGGAAAAGGTGCCGGGGAGGTACGAGCGGTCTGCTTCTCCAGGATGCTTCATCTGGGGCTGAGTCCAAGGAGATTGACGGGAGAGGCGAGGATGCTACAGATGCAGCTGAATGCATCACTAAAAGTTTAAAGCAGATGAAAATCTGTCACTTTTTTCCACATCAGGTCTCTGTAGCGCAGGGTACGCAGCCGCAGTAACGATCACCTGGTACTCCAGGGAAGTGGGGAGGAAAATGTTCTTGCTTGTGTTTTGCTTGCTAGGGAGGCATATTGTACCGCTGCAATTAAACTGCCAGCTTTTAGCTCTGCATTGTTAGCTGAATTTATTTCTTATCCGTTGTGCTGGAGAAGTAAACGTGCTTGTGAGTTAGAGATAAGTATTAATACTGCAATGCCACGCAGGGCATAACAAGCAGCACGAAGCAGTAGCAGAGGTAAAGAGTTGGAGAATGTTCAGTGCAGCTTGCCCGAGACATAAATGCAGGTATCAGACATGACATGAAGATGCGAGTGGTTAAAAACACATGAAGTGATGAAGGAAAACCTTCAGTCCTTTGTGTTGGCTACAAGCTGCAAAAATGCACAAAGAGGCTGGTGAAGACTGGAATGATTTCTGTAGATAATTAGATCAATATATTAGATTTGTGGACAGCTTAAAGAGCTAAATTGTAATGTAGTGACAAATGTAGCAGTAGCCGTGTGTGGGATCAGTTGGGTGAGAAGAACAGTCCTAGGCAGGACACAAAGCTGGAGGGAAAGGTGGAGACCTTAGGGCAGGGGGGAAGTATGGCTGAAGGTATCCGAACTTCGGCATTTTAGGCAGCTAGGTCTTGGTGCTGCTGTAGTCAGGAGCAGGTTTTTTACCATGAAAGAAGAGAGGGCTGTTGGGTTTGGGTTTGATTTTTTTTTGTTGGTTTTTGGGTTTTTTTGTTTTATTTTCTTCCTGCAGCTATGGACACCAGTGACAATTCAAGGATAACCTGGCAGGGGCTGCGGGACCTGCTGTGTGAGGTTTAGTTGCCCAAAGCAATGGCAGAAGGATACCACGTCTCTCCCACAAGAGCTGTCAGCATTCAGGAGATGCAGACAGGTCTCTGGTTATGGGACTGAATTTATTTCGGTCCCCATTCTCCTGAGCTGGAGGTTACCCGGCGTCGGGGGCTGCTCCCCAGCCGCTCCTCTCCTTCACCACGTCAGCCAGAGCATCCCGGCACTGACCGAGAAGGGACATTTTGGCAAAGCCGCTGCGGTTAGCGCGTGTTGGCACGGAGCGAGTTACCCACATGCTGAAACTTGTGCAAGTCGAGCGACCACACACCCGCTTTCGGTGCTGGGAACCAGTGGCTGCTTTGTGCAGGGGCTGGGAGCCGCCCGTCCCGCGGCGCGGACGGTCACAGAGGGCACGGGAGCACCGGGGCTGCCTCCTAGCCCCAGGAGCCCGGCACGGGACTTGTGGCCACTCTTCTGGGTTAAGAGGGTGGGCGGATGCATCCAGGCTAATACTGCTGTTAATTGAGGGATTATTGGAGTAGAGACATATTTTTAATCCTCCCGTCACTGCCTGTGTGGGCACCGACCTTCACTGTCACCCATCCCAGGTCGTACGTCACAGCCTAACCGTGTAATTTAGCAGCCCGGCAGCCTGACTGCATTAACTGTTGGCAATCACGCTTGCGTTTTTATTATTACAAAGCCGCAGCCTTGCCTGCATCCTCTGTATTCGTTATCGTTTTGCCTAAAGCCATGCTATTTCAGGCCATGCTCTCTTCAGCTCTCAGGTTTAGATTAGATTAATTCATTAATGCAAAAGGCCAGGGAGAGATTGGTGGCAACAGGAAAAATCGTGTTTCTCTCTCAGATGGCACGTGGTTATCCTAGCCACGCAACGTGGGTTGCCCGAGCGCTTTTTACACCTATTTCACCATCACAACATAAGTAAAATTCTGTGGTTGTTCATAGCACTCACAGTAAGACAGAGAGCGTTTTATAGCAAAGTAAAGAAGGGGATCAGATGTAACAGTCCTAATGAATAATTATAAATAGATCAAGACCGCTTCTTTCAGGCTAATGGTGAAAATAAAAGCTCACAGCTACATGAGTAGCACCATTTATTTTAGCACTGGTAATATCACTAAACTACATACTATTCCCAATACATTATGTTAAAATTACACATATTAGATGTCTTTATTGGATTTTAAAAAATAATTAGAGTAGCTTAATAACGACTTCAAGTAACACAGACAAGATCATAGAGAAAGCAGAAATTACATTTTCGATAGGTGCCTACGAGCGCCTGCACCCTTTCAGATGTTCTGGAAAGGGACTGTGCCGTAGCAGGCTGCTGGTTTCACTTGGGGGTGACCGTCTGCGACTGAATAAAAAAGACAGAAACCGTGGATTTATCTTTGGAGGTACAGCCAAGGTCATCGCTGCTGCCGTCAACGCGTACAGTCCATTACACACTCGGAGCCCTTTATCTGTTACCGCTCATCTCTTGTTGTAGCTTATCTTCATTTTATATCAACTCATAAAGAGGGAATAAGGGGCGGGGGGAGCAAAGTTAATAATGATGTTGGAGTCAGACAAACCGAAATAACTCCAGTTCCGTGCAGAGGGATTACGGTGTTCCCTCTCCTCGCCATCGCTCCTGCTGCCAACGCGAGGGCGGTGGCAGAGCCCAGCTCGGGGGACAGAGGCTCCCTCCCCTCCCCGCCGGAGGAGCTGGCCTGCGCCTCTCTTCGTGATGGTTCCTCTCCCCTGGGAGATCTCAGACCTCTCTGGGTCACCGTCTCATCAGCACGAAGCTGTCCACACGCAGTGCTCTGACCTCCAGGACTTCAGGATTGCAGACGAGCTCTAGGACGACGGAGCAAATGCAGAAATAGCCCCTCGTGTTATGTTCAGCAGCTCGGCAAATCCATATGCTAAAATATGTTTACGTTGCAATGTGCTAAATATTTTTTGACAGTCCAGTACTGTCTAAAGCTCGAAGAGCTCAGTAAATACTTCCCAGGCGTTTCAAGGGGTTAACTCCCAAGCAGAGTTTCTTCCCACATTCCTTCTGCTCCCCCAGCTCTATTTCACGGGTAAATGGACATTCACAGGAATCACAGGTATTGGCTTCCCGGTACCCTCAGCACTAAATCTTGAAATCGGGGAATGTTTTGCTTCAGTAAAGACTAAATAAAAATCTGATAAAGGGTTTTAGATTTGGCAGCCTGGTGCAGCACAGGCACACCTGACTGCGAATTCGATAAGATGAGATGGTTTTAGTACCTCTTGGCTACTGTTTGCTCAGATCTCTGGGGCAAAATAATCCTAATAGCTGCACCTCACTTTCCCCTCCCATAAAATGGGCATAATAATAAAAATACATCTGGAAAGATGCAAAATTTATGCCACAGAGAGGATGTTTATAGTATTAACATTTTTAGTGATTTTTAATGAGTCTCTGATGAAACCGTTTTTCTCAAGCTTTTCTTTGGGAGGCAGCTAATTTACATGCAGTTAAATTGCTTCAAGTTTTGTTTGGCTTGCTGTGCTTTAAAAATCCTGAGCATTTTGGGCTAATTTGTCAGCCATTAGTGATATTTTTGTCATCGCAGTCCTGCTTCGTGACTCAGTATCGCACCAACAGCCCCGTTGCAGAGCAGGATGCATTCACAGCCGGTGACGAGCGCGCGGCTCCTCTTCCTGCTAAGCTCAGTGGACGTTTTCTTGTTAATTTAAACGGGCGTAGGAGCAGGTTTTTATGGTAATGTCACCAGCCGCTTAGCAGTTCAGCTGCCCGTGCTCCGCCACTGCGGGGAGTTTGCAGGACAGGGTTTGTGATTTGATTCTTAAGTTTCAGATGGAGAAGAAAAACTAGTGCTTGTGTTTGGAGAAAGCCCTGAGCCGAATAACGCTGAGATGGAGTTACCGGGGCTCTTACCGCTGCCCGTCGTGCTGCACCCTCACTAGCCATAGGGGAGGGCCAAGGACCAAGGTGGGTGGTCTCTGTTTGCGGGAATCCCTCCCAGCAGGTGCCTTCCATCCCCGGGCTCCATCGCTGCTGCCCCTCACCCGGCGCTGTGCCTGCTGCTGGGCTCAGCCGGCGGGCTGAGGGGGAAGGAGGAACGGGGTTTGCAGCAAGCCTCACGTGGTCTGCGCTTCTATTTCTACCTCCACTATCGATTCCCCCCTCGGCTTTGAGCGAGTCATTTGGACCAAACAGACCACCGTTTGCCCACGCTGGGTGCCCAGCACAGCACACCTGAAGCCGGAGGGGCCCTGAGCTCTTGGAGGGTTCGCTGGGGACAAATGTGAACCATGTCAAGCTGTGGTGCTCCAGAGACAGCGGTGACACCCTCACCCGGTGCCCGTTGTGCTCGGCAGGGTGTTAGCTGTGATAACTGGGTTCCAGAGGGATGCGTGCATTGCTGTTCCTTGTCTGTCCGAGGTAGTGTTTAAGAAATAAACACCAGAGTTCATACAGGCGTCAGTGCTCATTAACTGCATGGGTCAAAGGATATGAGGTGCACTCTGTCAGTACTTCAGATAAAAAAATCCTTTAAAAAAACCCACAACTCCCATTTACTTTGAATCTGTCATGCCTTTGCCTTCAAGCCACAATGTGCTTGAAGCCTTGGCTGGTGCCCACCAGCTGGGCTGCATAAGGGGCTGGTTCAGGCTCACTGGTGGCTCCAAACACATCATTTGCCAACAAGGACATGTATAGCAATTATTGTGTCTACTCTGAGTGTATCTTTTCCTGCTGAGAAGAAAATGCACGTTGGCTGCAATGCCGCAAGGGTCTCCTGGAGTCGCCCTCTCGAGAGCAGTTTACAAAAGCCAGGTATCAATCAGCTCACGGATAAACTGCCCTCTTGGTTCCCGGCTAAATGAGTTTTGTCCTTCTCTTTGGAGGACCGTGGCTTCGGTGTTCAACAATATGTGGAGCAAACAATACCGGGGTTCCAGGGTTAAATCTGTGCCAAGCAACTCACAGGTGCCGGTCGTGAGATTAATAGTTTTGGTGTCATTCATAGAGGTCTTGCCCCGAGACACCTCTTGGACCAAGGGGAAGCTCCTCTCCTCCTACACTGCTTTCCACGACTCTTCCATAGCCCTGCCTCTGGCTCCTCCAGCCAAAGGGCTGCTTTCATCTCCCACTTTTCATTGTTTCTGCTCCTGGTTTGCTCCCTGTTTTTTAATCCTTCACCTCACATCTCCTTAGATGAATTTGCCTTTCCTCTGGCAAGCTCTCTCCCTCCAACACAAGAAGCCAAGTTGGAAGATGCCTCCGGAGGTCATCTGGTCCAGCCTCCCGCTCACGGCAGATGAATTTCCCTGCTGGTTTCGCACCCACCTCCAGCAACATCTGAGCTGTCGCTTTGTCATTCTCCTCTCAGCCGTACAAATATTGCTCTCAGAGACCAGGCAACAGCAGGAGGGCTGTTTTTTAATATATAGAGTGTTCTCCCTCAGGTTGGGAATGGACTTGATCGAAATCATGCTTAGGTCCTGCCTCCCCTAATTTTGAAGGACCAAATTGCAAATTCCAGTTATTGTTTTCCTTTGCTAAAATTCTGCTAAGCTGATGGAGTTTTGCTCTCTCGCATTGTTGTGGTTAAACAAGGAACGTAGGATGAAGTATGTAGCATAACACTTACATCATGTCTAAAATCTGCCACATTTTCCTGGTTTTCCATTAACCTTTCATGGGTTATCTATATGCATATCCAGGCATGAAAACAGAGGGCAAAGTAGAGTGGCCAAGAGGTGAGACTTCAACACCAGTGGTAAAAGACAAGATTTATATTTTAGGAATTGTTCTTATTTTTCAGCCCTGAATCAATTTTCCCCACCACACCTCTCTACAAGAGGTATTCCAGCATTAATATTTAAAACTAAATGTTGGCAGAGTGTGCAAAAGGTGCTGAGGTGACCGATCAGAAAGAAGCAGAGCTCAAGCATCTGCACTTCAGCCCCTCGGTGGGTCTCCTCTGGGGGCACGGGGACTCCCCCCGCCAGGGGAAGGTGCCCTCAGCCCATGGCCTGTGCAGTGGTGCCGCTGCAGAACTGCACCCCGGCTTCAGTGGCTGCTTTAAAAATGAGTATGAAGTCGCTCCGAGATCTAGAGTCTGGTTTGGTTTTTAATCAGCGTCCTTGAACCCAGTCCCTCTGCCTCCCCAAATTTAGAAACACTTCTGTTCAGATTTACATTTCTAATCTACACTTTTATTTTTTTTTTAAATTCTTCTTTTATTATTATTTCTTAAGTGAAAAAAACTCTGCTTTGCCTTGAAACTCAACTTCTGCATCGTATTTTTGACCTCAGTGCGGGATGTAGGCGGATCACGGCAGAGATGATGTGTGCTGTCGGGATATCTCAGTGCCCTCAGTGGACAAAGAGCCTCCTCCCTCCCTGCAGCTCCCTGTGCTGGAGGTGGAAGAGGGACTAGGGAAGACGCACAGGGATGACCACGAGATATCTTTGTGGCTTCGATGCACAATGCCTTATTTATTCCACGGGCTTGTAGCTGGCCAGGCAATGGGTGTGTATTCAGCTGCTTAATAGTGTATGTTCACGAAATATCTTTGAAAAGACTGCCTCCCAAAATTTAGTCTAAACCGTCTGACCGACGGCAGTGCCCACCAGCCCAGCACCGGTTTCATGAGGAATCCATGAGGTGTAACCAACAGCCGAGGACGGGGTCCCCTGTGGTCACCCCCGCAAAGTCCTCCGGGAGAGCGTGAGGCTGGGGTAAGGGGCAGGGGGCTGCGCAGCTCCCCCTGGGATGGGTACCCTCCCCTTCCTACAGGCAAGGGCACGCGAGTGGCTTGGCCCAGGTCACACAGACAACGCCAACTGCCTTTTTTGTCTTTGGTTGATTTTTATTTATCAATAAAACAATACTACAAAACATGGGAAACATCTGCATTAAATACAGATCTGCTGTTACTTTGCCAGTTTTTAACCTGCTGTATTTACCATCCTCCCCTACAGACTTTCCGACAGAGGAGCCCGAGGGGTGGTCGCTGCCAGCTGGGGGACGGGCAGCACCAGCAACGGGAGTGAAAAGTCGAGCAAGAAGTGAGTATCTGCTGCTTTCTGCTCTCGCATGAGACCGTCTGCTTGTCTCAGTTCCCTGCAGTAGGTTTCCTCTTTTCCCTGCCCTCGGGACAGCAGGGAGAGGCAGTCGCTGCAGGCTGGAGGGTGCGCAGGTCTGCGTCCCACCCGAGTCCTGCCTGACAGTGGAAGGGACCTTCCTTCTCCACCGGATACCATCAGGCTGCTGAGCTCCTCGTTTGCCCTGGTTTCGGGGCACAGTAATAATTTATCCCCATTTCTGTCAAGCCCACGGACGACTTGCCTCACCCTGCCTGAACATCGCGTCTTGTGGGAACTGCTGAGGTCAGCGAGCAGAAAGGGTGGCAGGTACTAACCAGCAGCCTTCCCATCCCAGACCTTCTCCTCCGTGTACTGAGTGCCTGGACTGCTTGTCGTTTTGGGGGTTAGGGGTTACACGTGGGGAGAGGGGTCCCCTCCTCTGACAAGGGTTTGAACAAGCGATGAGTTAGGGCCCGTCTTCCCACCAGCACTTACCTGGGCGGTCACAGCAACACGCCTGCCAGGCACCGGGCAAGTCCAGACCCGGCCTGGTGCTGCTCACTGTGATCCCAGGCTAGGACCACTGGAACTCAGCCAGCGAGAAAAAGAAATATACATATGTGTATACGTGTATATATAGATATATATATATATTTTATATATATATATTTCCCTGTATAAGCTCCTCTAATTATATAGTTGTAAGGCAGATTAAAATTATTTTCTGATGTCAACTGGTATCAAAGGGAATCTCTCCTACTTTCCATGCACATCATACAGTGCTGCGTAGGGAATGTAATTAAATCCTCAGTAATTGTCGTACAGGTATTCTAACCTGAACATCCATTGCTCTTTCACGCCTGCCCTGACATGAAAAGAAGACAAGACGGTACTCAGAAGTGCTAGGAATAGCAAAATTAAGCTTCCTGACCTAGAAAATGTGTGGGAAGCTGCAGAGCTGAGCTCCTGCTGGGGAGAAGACCCTGCCACCACACCAGTGACCTCGGGTGCTTCCGCTGTGTTCTCCTCCTCTGCAAACTGGAAGGACCGAGAGAGACGGGGACTGAGCCCAAAGCCCAGCCAGGGGGAAGGTGGTGGGAGCTGGAGCCAGAGCCTGGCTGAGTCGTGGACCAGCGACCCACGACCAAGGACCCGTGACCAACGGCCAACGACCAACACCTCCGAACATTTCTTTTTCCTCTCAACTGCTGGAATTTGTCTTCACCTCAGCAGTCAGTAAAGAAGAACAAGATTTTTTTTTTTTTTTTTCCTCTCCACATGAAAGTGAATGAGGACAATAATATATTCCGTAAAAGTTCAGCTTTCCTTAAGATTTATTAAGGCCAGAGCCTTGCTAATTGGCGCTCGGCTGAGCAGCACAGTGTGCGCTCGCACTGAGGACCGTCTGCTCACACCTCGTACCCGAGACCCTGCAGTCACGACACCTCTGTAATGAGGCATGTTCAGAGTGCTCAGCTTCTCAAGAACTACCCCCAGCATTGCCTACGACATAATAAAATATTATGGTAATTAAGTAAAGTTGAAAGAAGTGCAAGAACAGGTACAGCGCTACTGCTCTGCCTGTGGTCTCTTGAGCCACCGACGGAAAGCAAATCACTTTTACAAAACAAACTTTGATCTTAAATTGATTTATTTCATTTTGTCTTTATTTGTCTGCCCAGGCAATGGAAATGGTCTAGGAGCTCTAACTACACCTCCCAAAAGCTCAGGAGGTGTTAAAGGACTTTTTTTCTGGGACAAATGAGTATGTTCGTCCTTGGGTGTCTCAGAGGAGACGCGCGGCTGCCCGAGAGCCACCTCTGTGCACAGCTGTCTGCATCCCCCAAGCCCTGCCTGCCCCCCCAGCCTGGCTGAAATCCACGAAATCTGCTAACAAGAGGAGCTGCTTAAAATATTTTCAGCAAAATGCGCTGTTTTGAAAAAGCCACAGCGTACTACGAAGACATATAGGTGTTGGAAGAAGCGGGGTTGTCTTTCTTTTAATAATGGATGCTCAGGTTTGTGAGCAGCGGCTGGGCTCGCTGGGGGCTGGCATCGAGCCCCCCCGCTGCCTGCCAGGGTCGCTGCTGTGAGGTGAAAGCGGGCGGCCAGGACCGGGAACAGGTTATCAACAGGTCCATGGAAATGAGATTATTCAGGAATGCATGGGGAGTCTGGGAAACAGGCCTGGACAGAAAAAAAAAACCAAAAAAACATCTGGAAGGTGGACGTGGTGAAATGTGCAAAAATGCAAACAGTGCCATTCTGAAAGTGAAGGACTTCAACGTTGGTTCTCAGTTCTCATTTTTCACTTCAAAACTAACCTAATTCAAACAAACAAAAAGAGCAAAAATGGGTGTAATAAATCATTATTAATTTCTTTTTTGTTTGAAGTGAAACATTTCTTTCATTTCAGGTTAGACAAGATGATATTTGTAGTTTCACATAAAAAAAAAACCTTCAATTTTTTCTTTATTCAAAACTCATTTAAAAAAAAGTCAGCAAAGTCGAAATCCATTAGTCACAAAGCTCTTGTCTGCACACAAGTGCAAAAGCTGCACAGACATCTGGAGTCCAGCTGTTTGCAGTTACTGGTTCATGTTACCGGCACCAAACACCTACAACAATTAGTTACATACCGTTAGGATAAAAAACCTGACCAGAGAAGCAGCTGTGTCACTTCTGATAAAAATTTGGTGACAGCATCGCTCCTTGTTTTGTTTGTACGAAAAGTGCACTGCCGTGTGAACTGACCTCCATCATCGCCCTCCAAGCTGCAGTGCCCCAAACTGGCCCCGGCCAAACCAGCCCCATGGAGGACGATGCTGCTGGTCGCCCAACAAGCCAGTGATGAGCTTCAAACGCCCCCCAGGAGAAAGCAGGCAGGTAAACAGGGTTACAGACCACCGGGTTTGTTCAGAAACAGCAGCAGAACCATCTCCTTACTTCATCCTTGCCCTTTCTCCCCATCTCCTCGGCTCCAGACAAGGGGTCATTAATTTGGGAGAAGCTCGCCCGAGCGCTGTGACGGCAGTTTAGGGACCGCAGGGCCCCCAGTGCTGGCTCTGCAGGTGTTGGCCTGTTGTCACCCGATGCAGAAGGCAGATGTCTTCTGCGTAGTCATCTGCTGGGGATGGGAATCGCGCTATCCTCTGGCTCGTGGTCCTTCCAGCGCTGGCCGCTTGCAGGCTGCCAGCGGAGCGAGCTGGTGCAGCAGGCTGTGACTGCCGCACGGCGAGCATCACGCCTTGCCATCTGAGGAGACGGAACTTCCAGAAATGCTCTGCTTTCCATATGCTTGTGCAGACACTGTAACATCCAAATCCCTGCGCTGGTGAAGCACCATATGGGGGGAGCTCCGCAAAGAGGGGATCTTTCACCTTCTCCCAGGAAGGGGCCATTGGAAAGGACTTCCTCTGAAGAACAGCCAAGTACCGCAGATGAAAAATAATAATTAAAAAAAAAAATCGACCCAGGGTACTCAGCCCCACAAGTGAGCAATTGCCTGGTTTTCTGGCTCTTTCAGACCCAGCCTGCCTTCAGCGATGCTTCCCGATTCATGTTAGTGTGTGTGTGTGTGTGTGTGTGTGTGCGCATGGCTGGAAGAGCGATGAGAGCCGGGCCATCCAGCGCGGCGACGACAGCAGCACCAAGCCCCGATTACCCCCCTGACAGCCGTGCAGGAGGTACGAAGATACAACAGTAAACCCAAATTATAAGCCTGGCCTTCCAAGAGCAGCACTGCTGGGGGGAGGATTGCAAAGGGCTCCCCCCGACCCCCGCAGCCTTTCTCTCGTTCTGTCTTTGCCACAGCTACTGGAGGAACCTAAAGCTTTCGCAGCTGGGCACCACCTGCAGACCCCGGGACCCGCCTGGGATGGACGGTGCGGGGACCAGCTGCCTCTCCACGTCCAGAAGAGGTATCCTGCCTTTCCCTCTCTATCCTTCTCCTCCTGCCATGCCCTGCATTATCTCCACTTGTGACTCGGCCACTGGCTGTAACGAAGCCGTCCCTCGCCCAGGCATCTTTAAAATGTCAGAGGATAAAAGTATTTCAAAGTATCCTTGGAAATACTCTAGCAGGTACACCCTGATGCAACGATGGCTTTTCCAGAAGTATTGCTGCTGGTGACAGTACCTTCAAATCATGGCATCAGAAAATCTCTGTGCAAGACACGGAGGCAGAAGAATCTCACCCTGCGACCACTGAACTGTTATTTTCAGCCCAACCCAGAAATAAACGAGGAAAAAAAATCCCCCACCACCTTCAGGGGAGAATAATCCCCAGTCTGCAGGCAAGCGGTTGACATGAACCACTGCGAAATCACAGTGGGTGGGAAAGAATGTATGTAACTATCTGTATATTTCTGTGTGCATATATATATGACAGTTGAAGGATACCAACGTATTTATTCTTGTCTGTGCTCTTACAGTGTATATGCACCGATTTATTTGAATGGCAAGACACAAATTAGCTGCAGTTTTCAGCCGCCCCATGCCACAACACTGATAGCTGCACTTTTCACCAGCGCATTGTGTAACACCCAACCCGCACACGGAAACAATTAATATGGAGTGGCGCTCTTCATTTATCGTCATCCTAAAGAGAAGGTCATCTCTTCCGCCAGCAGTGACGCTGGAGCAGAAGGCGATAGCAACACCTTCGTTTACCACCTCCGAGCCTCTAGAAATAGGCATTTTTTTAGCAGTTGGCCCGCAGCTACCTGGCAGGTGCCGGTGCATGAATGACTCCACACAGGTCACAGCTATGACTTGTTTAGTTTTTTCCAAGATGTCTCTCTTTCTTTCATAGCGTTAATTGTACCAGGGAAATACAGCAGGCTAAAAGCTACATGATTTTTTTTTTTTTTTTACATACCACAGTAGAAACAGTTACCGAGTTATATTTGTCAGAGTCACAGTAGTTTATGCATATTTGCTATTCACAGACTGCAGAATATTGCCAATAACCTCACTGGTGGGGACTGACAACACGGAGATACATGCATTCATGTGAGACCATAATCAAGGATGTCTATACTGTATTAAGCACATTCATTTTTTTTTAAACACCTTCCAGTAAAATCGATTCCTTTAAATTTGTAGTTAAAACTTTTTTTTTCTTTTTTCCACAATTACGCACAAAATAACCTGTAAACAATTTGACATTACACTTATGTACAAGTGAACCACGTTGGAAAGTAGAGAGGTAATTCAGTGGGTGCCACTTAATCTACATCAATGTGCAACAGCCTGACTCAGCCTCAGCAAAGTCATTAAGTGCTTGTATGAGGTCCGAAAACGTAACATGAGCAAGGCCCCGAATAGAGCACAAAATCGCCAGACCCCCCCCTCTAAATCCTGCGTTGGCTGGGAAAATATTGCACTCGCAGCACTCGCTCCTCCGACGCGGGTATGTCTGCATAAACCAAAGCGCCGGCTCGGATCACGCCCTGCAAACACGGGGAAGGGGCCGGCCCCCCCCGCCCGCTCCTCGGGGCCAGGGTGGCACGGCCAGAGGAGACACACAAAGGGACGTCAGGGAGGACCCCCCCCCCCCCCCCCCCACCGCCCACCCCNAACTGCTGTGGAAGCTTACTGTTTTATGTAGTTATTAAAATACTGCACTTCTATAAACCCCTTAAAATAATTGCAATAATGAAACAAAGATTTCATGTAAAAAAGCTATTGTACACAAAAGGGCGTGCATTAGTATCATGACTGTTCTCAACATTGTTCTCCATTTAACTGGACTGTTACCGCAGAGAATCCCAAAGCCACTTTAAGAAATGCCCCCCCCCCGAAGTCCAACAGTTCCCGTTCAACCAGCTGGGCCCTGCCATCCTGTCGCTTCACGTTGGTAAGTTTTGTCTGTTTAATTCTGAATCCTGCTTTTTCGTGTTTGCTTTATCATTGCTATAGTTTAAAATCTGTAATATCATACTTATAAACTGATTTTTTAGCTAAGTGGTATCGATGCCAAGAAAAATAAAGAATGTATTTTTATAATATAAATAATTTAAAAGTGCTTTTTTGTTCTTTTACTATTAATCTACAAAACCCCGTTGGGGCATAAACTATCCATAAGACTGGACAATTATTTTGTACCATGATATACATGGGGCCTTATGCATAAAGTACTCTGAAAGTCAAGTCCACGTGCATACTCGCAATGGTGGAAAGGGCTTCAGGGCAGGGTAAGAAGTTGGAAAGTTTTCTCCGGCCTTTGTAGGGCTAGGAGAGCAGTGTGAGATACGGCTGAAGGTCTTGGTCACGCTATGGTCATCGTCAATAAAAACCAACCTTGTTTTCTCCTTCAGCCCACAGCTTCGCAAATAAAATTAGGAAATGGACTCACTAAAGTAGAATTAAAAACCCAAAACGTGTTCTCCAGAGTGCTGTGAAGCCTCTATACAGTCCATGCAGACAATTTGGGAAAAAAAAAAAAAAAATTATTTGGTCCCCATGGGTCTCTGTAAACCCACATGTCCTCCCTTTGTCTTCCCCTGATGCTTTGAGTCCTGCTCTGGCGTCTGTCTCAAGGCGTCTGGGCGTGTAACAAAGCCCTTGGAAAAACCACTGTTTCTGACCGGGAAAGGCGTAGGCAGGCGCAGGTCGCCGAGGCCGGCGGGGCTGCGCATGGCTGCCACGGGAGCCCAGCCTAGCCGGTCCCAGCCCAGCCAGTCCCAGCCCAGCCCAGCCCATCCCATCCCAGCCCAGCCCAGCCGAACTGAGCCCAGGCGCCAGCAGCGCTCGCGGCCAGGACGGTGCCTGCGGCACCATGTGCAGCCAGCGGCCGCAGGGGTGGCTGTGTCACCCACCTGCAC
>VYXH01007236.1:115400-144954 GCA_013397275.1 Burhinus bistriatus | reverse complement strand
AAAAAAAAAAAAAAATTATTTGGTCCCCATGGGTCTCTGTAAACCCACATGTCCTCCCTTTGTCTTCCCCTGATGCTTTGAGTCCTGCTCTGGCGTCTGTCTCAAGGCGTCTGGGCGTGTAACAAAGCCCTTGGAAAAACCACTGTTTCTGACCGGGAAAGGCGTAGGCAGGCGCAGGTCGCCGAGGCCGGCGGGGCTGCGCATGGCTGCCACGGGAGCCCAGCCTAGCCGGTCCCAGCCCAGCCAGTCCCAGCCCAGCCCAGCCCATCCCATCCCAGCCCAGCCCAGCCGAACTGAGCCCAGGCGCCAGCAGCGCTCGCGGCCAGGACGGTGCCTGCGGCACCATGTGCAGCCAGCGGCCGCAGGGGTGGCTGTGTCACCCACCTGCACAGCACTCATCCTGCGGCGCGCTTGTGCAGGGGTACGGATGCCTACACGCTCCTTCAGCCCAGTGTCCGAAGCAAAGCTTAGGCAAGACTACTGACCAGACCACGATAACGAACGACTGGCTCTGCAAAGCCATCTCCAAACGACCAGACGGGTTTGCCATGCACAGAAGTGATGAACACTGCGAGCAATGTAAGTGGATGTGAATTTTGTTACAGCTGAATGGCTTTCTCTCATCCTCACTGACGCAAGTGCCCGTTTTTCTTGAGAAAAGGTGTGTTGGCAGAGCCACGGTCCCACTGAAGTCAGTGTAAGTTTTCAAATTAGTTTCAGCAGAACCTACACTTGGTATTTGTTATGCGTGGAAAGTAGCTCAAAGCCCAGTTTGCTCCCCAGATACTTTAGAAAGAATAAAGTACTCTGTTAACTGAGTTTCATTTTGGCTTGCTACCGATTAAGTGACCAAAAATGTCCTAGGGATAGACACGGGTTCTTTCACTGAAACAAAGCAGAATCAAGCTGAATATTTTTAGACCTCAAAACCCAGCTACCTTTCAGACAACTCCGTTATTCCGATTTCACTTCCCCCGACTGCATCGCATCCATCTCCCCTCTTTCCCTCCTTGCCTCGTCTCAGCAGGTGAGCAGAGGGGGGCTGCAGCCCACCGCCCCGCGCCATCCAGGGAAGAGCCCGGGAAGGAGGGAGGGAAGGAGGGAGGGAGGTGCCCGACGCGCTGAGCACCGACCGCGTTCCCCCGCTGCTGCTGAGCTGACGGTTCGAGGCACCACTCTGATACCCACCTATTGCAGGACTTTCTCCTGCACCTTCTAACAGTGAGGGGTGCCACATCCTGCAGGCGGAGGAGAACAACCTTGCCAAAAAGGCATAAGCATATGCCTTTCTTCCCAAGGTGCACGTATATATCTAGCTAGCTATATATATGTATATGTACTTGTATCTATGTATGTGTGCATGACATTATCTTTTATGTATGTGTGCATGACACTATTTTTGGGAAGAGATCTTCCAGAGTTAAAAGATCACCCTCCTGTGCTATGAAAAATCACCATCTCAGTGCCTGCACGGTGAGGACAGCACCAGCAGGAGAAGGTTTGGTTGCCCTTTCCTGACCGGCTGCTGCCTGCAAGTGAACGCCAGGGCTTCAACCTGAAACCAGCGTTTTTAATTACCCTGGTGCCTGGCTCTACCTGCCCATGGTTTCTCCACACCATTGCACATTGCCCCTGTCCTCTGCCCGCCCCCAGCCCCGGTGGCACAGCCAGCTGCAGGGTCCTGTGCCAGGTGGTGGCTCTGTGGTTGCCTGACAGTGGCAGAACAAGGTGCCCAAAGTGTGGCTCCTTGGTGGGGTGTGATTCTTGCCATGGGGTATTGGTGGTCCAGAGAAAAGCAGTGAGGCAAGGAGGGAGAGAAGAGGACCTTTGCAGTAAGGGATACTCAGAGGTCCCCTTCTCATCCCTGGAGGTGTTCAAAGTCAGGCTGGATGAGGCTTTGAGCAACCTGGTCTAGTTGGAGGCGTCCCTGCCCACGGCAGGGGGTTGGAACTAGGTGATCTTTAAGGTCGCTTCCAACCCAAACCATTCCATGATTCCATGATTCTATGCTGAGCAGCATCCAGCATTTAGGCTAACCCCCATCGAGGAGGGGTGGATGGCTCCCACCATTGCCAGGAGCCCCTCTAGAGCAGAGGCTGCTCCACCTAGAGCCTGCCAGTCAGTCTTAACAGCACTAAGCCTTGAAGCACTGCCCCCAACTCCCTTTTATACCAAACCCTCCTGTAAAACAATTGCCACACGTAGTTAGGTCAGACCGGAGTCCCTGCAGAAACGCAGCCGAAAGTGCACCGGCACACAGGCAGCCGAGTGTGCACCCACACGCCGGGGCACCTGCCCTCCGCCCGCGCCACCCCAAACAGCAAGAGGCATTGCGTCTCCTGGCGGATTTGCCCTGCCGGTGATTACTGAAGTTTAAGACCTTTATTTCTGTAGCACTGGAGAGTAATAACCATTTCATCTAAAACTGAAGACATGAAGGCCACATAAATCAAGCCCATTCGGGCGCATTTCATTTGGTCTAATTTTTCTACAGTTATTAATCATCGTGCAATCCTGAACGTCAGTCTGGGAACACACACACACACACACACGCACGCACACCCTCCCAGCGCCTGTTCTTCCACCCTGTCACGCATTTTATAGCCCAAATATTTTTGATATTAAAAAGAGACAGGGAACGATCTGGAGTGGTAGAAAGGACACGATTTTAGCTGCAGTCTTCTGCCAAGGAAGAGGGGTGATCCATCCCGAACTCAGCTGGAAATCCCAAGGGAGAGCCCTATCTGTTCCCCAGTTCTGTTTGCTTGGTGCCGGAGCCCAGGGGAAAGATGCAGGAAATGTCGAGTAGGAAAAGAAAAACGTTATAAATTAACCAACAAATAACTAAGAGGAGCCAAATCTGTCGATCTTGTGCAAAACATCGATTTCCATGTGAAAATGTGCCTTTTGAGCAGGTAAGTGGAGGGCTGCACAACTACCATGCCTGAACTCGCGTGTGAGTGAATGTCTTAAAACCTGAATTGGTTCCAGAGCCTGATCCCAAGAAGCGTGGAGTTTTCTCACTCAGCCCAGCATTTCCCAGGTCAGACTCTCTATTTTACAATCCTCACTCTGCATTGCCAATACTGCATGTTCACTGTAAGAAATAGCACCCTTCTCGCACGTAAAACCTCAGCAGAGATGATGCCAAGCTGCCACATCCAAGCCCTGTTCTCCAAAGACTGGGAGATGTATTGCTGGGAGGGTTTTTCCCCCTCCCTACAGCCAGCTCGTGCTTATGGATCACTCCGGACAAGTATTGCTTCCTTTTTTGCTGGTAAAATTTGAATCCTCACCAATAAACACCTGCAGAACGTCTGGGTAGGAAACTCTGCCTGTGTGCTCGTGCAGACCTTACGGTTCTTCCAGCAAATCAGAAATGTCACAGCCAGATGTGGGGGCGCAATGGAGCCCTGCAAGCACAGAGATACCACCTTGCCGAAACTGCATGAAGATCAACAGAAATAATCTGTGCATACTTGACATCATCTCCCGTAGCAGTCTCTGAAATTTAAGAGGGGAAAAGAAGCCCTAGAACCTGCAGGATGCTAAAGAAGCCGGGATCAAAGTGCTTTGTGTTACCAGCACTATCATTTCCCATATCATTTTTTATATATATATATATATATAATCTCCTTATGGTGCCTTTAGAAAATCAATAATTTATCTCAAATGCCCTAGCTGGTTTGCTCCCAGCTATGGCCGAAGTAATTCAGCTGGAGCATTTTTCCGTTGCTTTCCCAGGCTCGCCCGCCCCGGCAGCCCTGAGCCGAGCCCTCCCTCCCTCCCACGCTTACCTGCTCCAGGTTTTGCTGGCCCTACACCTTTGACCGCTTGCTAACACCCCGTTCCTGGGCGCTCTCCGGCCCTTGCTGGGGTGCTCATGCATGACCCGGCAACGACAGCCTGGCGCACCCCGCAGACCCGTTCCCCTTCCCCGAGCTCCCACGTCCCAGGGGGCTGCGGGACCCCCACTCCAGTCACTGCGTGACAGCCTTTCCCACGGCTCCCTGGCCCACGCACAGCGGATAACATGGGATACACGGCACGGTTTGCTGGCTAACGTCCCACCACCAGCTGCGGACGGGACCGACACCGAGACAGGCGTCTGCAGGAGGGAACATGGGTACCTCCCTCCAGGGTTTGCATTTTCTCTTGAAACGCACGTGGCTGGAACGGCACTGTGCTCGTCCTCCAGCAATCGATGTCCTGCCAGTCAAAGCACTACCGTGGCTTGTTAGGCGGATAATTGGTGTTTGCTTCTGTGCCGGACAGGGCCCAGCGCCCGCTCTGCCTGCCAGCCGGGCCAAACACTCCTGGCACAGGCGCCTGGCAAGCCTGCAGGAACCAGCCCTCCGCACCAGCACGGCCACTCCGCCTGCCACCACACTCAGCCCCCGAAGAATTCCTACAGCTTTCCAACTGGGATCATCACACGTTTAACCCACTGGCACCGGAGAGCCTTGAGAAACACGACAAGAGGCGTGGGGAGGACAGAGAGGGAACAAGCTCATCGAAAACAAATGGAATATTTTGCTGATGGCAACAAAGACCCACGCAGCGTTCCCTGGGCTCCACTGAAATGCATTTGCAGTGTCTCAGAGAAGGGAGGGGGAAAAGAGAGAGAGAGGGAGCAGGAGAGAGACAGCGAGATGGGTTTTCTACTGTTCAACCCTCAAAGACCTGAAGAAGAAACAGAACATCTACAGACTGCTAAAAAATGCTCTTTTCTGAGAAAGTGCAGTTATAAGGAGAGAGCCAGAAAATCTTTAAGCAATATATATTGATATATATATACATATATATATACACAGAGATATATATACACACATATATATATGCACATATATATATATACACATGCTTAAGGTAAACTGTCATGGCATAGCTTGTTTCTTTGAGCTGTGTACGTCCCTCCAAACAAACGCACCACAAGGAGAACGCAGAAGGCATGCAGTCCACAGACACCCCCGGACACTGCCTGCTCACGTGCCGTGTTCCCACTGGCATCAGCAGCATCCGCACACGAGCATCTCTTGTTGTCGGTATGGTTGTGCCCTTAAGGTATTCAGCTTGTGTAAGACTCAGAGTTTACAAATAAAAGCGTTTGTCATTGTGCTTCCACGACTGGAAAAATATCATTACCCTATGACTATAAATGTTAAGGTGAAATAGGCAAATTAGGCAGTACTATAGAGATGCTTTTTTTTTTTTTTCTTTTTTTTGTGACTTAACAAATAATTATTATTGGGAATTATTTTCGTATCACTTAGAATCTTGCCCTAATAGTAATAAGGTCGTGTGTTTTCCCCACCCTGAGCCTATAGGTGGTACTTCCGCAGCAGTTCGGATTGCCAGGGATGTTTCCTTTCTGGAAACCTGTCTGGGATTTTGATTTTGAGGAAATCCTGGATACATTTTTCTAGCTCCTCCTCAATGGAGAGCTTCTCCTTCACCGCTTTTTTCTTGCTGGAGTTGGACTCCCGGGAGCCGGAGGTGAGAGTCCGGAGCAGGTCACTCTTCCTCCGGATCTCGGACTGTTGCAGCTGCTGCACCGGCCCCTTCTTGGCCGGCCGGTCCAGAGTCTGTATGTTGGGCTGGCGGGTGACGGGGCCGCAGATGACGGTCTCCTGGGGGGAGCTGGCCTCCGACTGGCTGTCGCAGCTCGACGTCGACAGCTCGTTGCACGACGTGCCGCTCTCTCCCTCCTTGTCGCCTTTGCCGTTCTTGCAGCAGCAGTCGCAGTGGGACGAGGACCACCGGGAGGGCTCACCTGCAAGAGGAACAGAGAGCGCCCCGGGGTTACCGACAGCTCCGAACCCCGCGCCCACACCCAGAAACAGGCTGCTCACCCACCACCGGGCTCGCCGCTGCCGGCCGAGACCCACGGGGGAGCTTTCCTGAATGTCACCACAAACTGCTGGCAAAACCTCCACCCGGTCTCGAGGGGGGCTGATGCCCATTAACATGGGAGCTCCTTCACCCACTCTACTTGCACGTGTTGCTCAGGTCCCCTGCAGGTCCCCTGAGACATCCAACGCCTGTCTGAAAGTTTTCTGAGATCCTCTGTGAGAAACAGTCACGCGAGGATGCAGTCAGGTGCTTACCCAGGGTGAGCAACCATGGTCCGAGGAACACTAATTGCTTTTCAGGCTTGTAATGATTTGCTACTACCTCCACCCACCAACCCAAGGCCAAACCCTGAGAAGATCACACGGGGCTTATTCTCCTTTAAGAGAAACGCCTGATGAAGTCCACAGAAATTTTGCTCAAGGAAAACCAGAGAAAAAACAGAATGAAGGCTTCAAATTGCATCATTCCCAATCCATTCCTCCAAGTTTTATCCATATGTGGGGTTCTTTTGAAGCCAAAAAACTCATAGGTGTGAGCAGAGATTACAGAGCCAAGGCCAAGGTTACTAATTCAAATCAGACACCCAAGTGATGGATTTTTGGCTACCAGAGGAAGGCGGCACGCAGGAGGCAGGACGCTGGCAAAGCTGGCGCCCCTTCCCAACCCAGCTACCGTCTCCGCAAAACACGAGGGGTCCAACAGCTCCTTTCAGCACTGATCTTCCCTGTGTTTGTGTTTAATAAAGCCAGGTCTGGACAGGAGGGAATGAAATTTGTTTGCGTAGGAAGGATACGTCTTCACTGGTGTGTGAAGCAGTCAGTCTGGTCTCACCTGGGAACGCCAGGCTGCTCCAATCCCACTGAACCCTCCGAGCCTCATCATCTTTCTGCCTTTAAAAGGACAGTATCAAATACGCTGTTAATTCGACCCTATCTTGTTTTTTCCCCTGTTTGCCATGTTCAGGTTAAAACCAAAGACCCATGGATTCTGCAAAGATCTTCTTCACACAATTACGCACAGCTGCAGAGTCCTACCCCTCATCAGCAACTGCACGTAACGAACCAGCGCAGGCAAACGCCCTGCCGCGGGCTCTGCCCCAGAACAGACCGGTGTAAGCAACGTGGCACGGGCCGGCGGCTCTCCCAGACAGCGGAGATGAAATTCCAGCCTGGCCGCAGGGGCGGGCACCGTCACCACTCCGCAGCGGTGTCACGGCGGCTCCGTGGTGTTTCCCTGCAGCCCCACGGCAAGCCGTCCCCAGCAGACCCCCGCAGGGAGACACGCACTGCTGCCGGGCTCGGAGCACCCCACCAGGGGGTTTGTCAGCAGACAAGGCTACGCCAGACTCGCTCCCTCCGTCTCCTGCCAGCACGACAGGCGCTGCCACCCGGGGTGGCCCCACCGGAGGCAGCAACGCTAGGCGGGATCGTGGCTGGCACTGCAGCCTGAAGTGCTCCAGCAACGTCACGGCGGGAAGGGAACGGCAGAGGAATGCGTGCAAAAAGCAAAATACACAGATCCTGGGTACAGGCAGCTCGCACTGATTGTTTGCTGGCTCTTACGGGTAAAATCCTGGCAGTCACACAGAAATTCAGCGTTACTGATTTCGGCCTCGGCCCCAGCACACGGGGAGCGAGCTGGGGCTGTGGGAGGCATGCCAGCATGGGGAGCCCTGGCAGCGGCGGCGAGCCGGGGAGCCAGCACCCCTGCGGGACACCACCACGGGACACGCAGATACGCCGCCCTGGAAATCGCACGCCTTCCCAACGGCATGAGACATAACAAAACAAGATGTTCCTCGTGTCTAAACAAAGCGTTCACACAATACTGCTCCCACTGCTTAGAAAAATGTTTGTTATTCTAAGTCTGTAATCATCACAGTCTTTATACTTTCATTGGATTAAATATAACTATTTGTTCTTTTTTAAAGTAACAAATCATAACAGTAACGGCGATTCAGGTGACCATTGGCTACTTACGTCAATAAACATCTCTCCTGCAAAAAAAAGGAGACATACAGCCTGCTATAAAATTCCAAACTGGGTGTCAGAAGGTGCCTGGCTTCCCCAGCCTCCAGGGAATAGCATTTGGGAAGCTGTCTCTCCCGTTACTGACAGCTAGAGCACCCCTAATTTTTCCAGACACGTTTTCTTCTCGGTGGCTGGATAGCGCAGCCAGCTTTGGCTGTAAGACGGGGCAGCCAGAGCCGCCAGCGTCCCCCCTGCCCGCCCACAGCCTGAGCCCTGCCGGCAACTCGCCTCCCTCTGCACGAGGGCTTGGTCGTGCACAAAAGAGAGGCTTTTGGGAAACACGGTCCTTCATCTGCATAACCCATCGGGGATGGGAACCCCTCAACAGTACATAATTTATTTCCTGATTCATGTAGCGCATGGCTTGAATTTTTCTTTTTCAGCTGGAGACCTGCCCAAATGCAATAATCCGTGCCAAAGGGGAAGAGCTGGCATGGATAACAACTGTTCCCTGACCAAACCACCGCAATAACCATGGATTTAAATGTCATTTGGAAGCATCCATCTTCCCACTAAAATGTAATTATCATGTCCAACTCATGCAGATTGGTAACACAATCCAGATCAAGAAAAGCACAATTTAGCTCAGCAACTCTGGACCAGCAACGCAGCCCCCGGTCTCCCCCGTGAGAAGGAACCCCGGCCGGGATCGCACCCCGGTGCTTGTGGCATTTCTGACAGCGGTGCGAGGGGCAGGAGAAGGGAACGGGGAGGGGAACGGCGGGGGCAGAGCTGCAGCGTTGGCCCCGTGGGTTTTGCAGCAGAGACGAGCCGTGCGTGGTGCTGGGACCGCGGTGGTGCCGGCAGGTCCTGCGCGGCTGCGGGGAGGGCGGCGAGGCCGACGGGGAATCTCTTCCTCGCGCCAGGGTCCAAGGTGACCATTTGCTGCCACCACTCCAGAAACAGGTCCCCATGAAAAAAATTAAGCGCAAAAAGGAAGTAAAGGAAAATGTTGCTGCCGGGTTGAAAGCCCCAGGCCATGGGAGCAGATGCTGGAGGAAGGGGGTTTGCAAGCTCATGGCAGCAAACTGTTAAAAAGCTGCACCGCTGATAGTCGCTGCCCTGCTCTCCCATTTCTCCATCTTTTTCACAACCATGAACACAATGCATATAATTTACAGAAACAGGTGGAAAAACAAAAGTCAGGAAGCCCCTCCTCATCTCTTCCTTGTCAATAATGAAGGAATCTTTCAGTCTGTGAGCTGTGCGGCTAAATTTAATTTATAGATGTGCTTCAAGACCTGTTCTGTATCTTGTCTGAAAAAAGTCAATAATGGCTAAATTGAAATTTTTTTATAATTTGCTCAGCTTTGACAAAGGC
Source organism: Burhinus bistriatus (assembly GCA_013397275.1). Classification (NCBI taxonomy): domain Eukaryota; kingdom Metazoa; phylum Chordata; class Aves; order Charadriiformes; family Burhinidae; genus Burhinus; species Burhinus bistriatus. The sequence continues at coordinate 135,750 of VYXH01007236.1, read as the reverse complement.
ATTATGTACTGAGCCGTTGTAAAACCCTGATCACACGTGCTTCCGAAAAACACATCCATGAGCAGCTCCTTATTGCAGTTGACATTACAGCTCGGTGAGGGTTTTCCCACGTTGCAGCTCCCGAGTGCTCCCTGCGAGGGGCGGCTCCGGAGCCTCTGCCCTTCCTAAACACGGAACCGTTTATTCCAGCAAGCAACCGCCAGCGCTCCGAAGGCAAAAATTGATCAGGTGGAAGGGAAGGGGTGCGGGTGTTTCTGGCCGGCCCTGGGGAAGCACAGAGCTGCTGGGAGGGGGGTGTCTCCTCCAGGACTCTCCTGGCCGGCGGGAGGGCAGCTCCCGCTCTCCTTCTCAGTGCTCGCTCCGCACTCCCTTCCAATGACCGCTTCTCTTCTCACCGCTCAAGTCAGGCATTTTCCCCATGCTGCTTGCGTGCATTTAAGGACAACTGTGAATCCTAACAGAGGAAATACATTTAACGAGCACCACTGCTGCCACCAGCTCCTTCATGACGTGTTTTCCCTCCTCTGGACACCAGGCTCCCGCCCTGTCACGGCCCTGGAGGACAGCGGGGCCCAGCTCCCGGCGGGCAGCGCTGGGGATGCTCGCCTGCTCCCACGCCAGGACAATGGGCTCCCGCCACCTTTGCTGCTTCCCCGCCCCACACTGAACAGAATGAAGTCTGAAAAATGGTGAAAAATGAGTTGAGAGGGAAAAGGTTTCTGCTCAGGTCAGTTCCCATTAGCACACTGTGCATTCTCCTCCTACATCCCACCGCTGGCTCGGAGCATGGCAGTTTTCGGTGCCTCCCTAACGGTTTCTAAGCAAATTCATAGGGACATTCAGCTAAAGCCCATCCCCATCCCATAGCAGCAGGACAGCCCACGAAACCCAAATCAAAGGGCTGCACTTGCCCAGCCAAGGAACAAAACTCCAACGGGCACCTGAAGTGCCCAAACAGCCCAGACACCGAACATCAGACACCGAACAGCTGCAGCCGTGTGGGACATTGCCACAATCACCTAAGGAAACTCCGCAAACCTGAGCTGACGTTTGGCACACGCTCAGGTCTCAGACACCTCCTCGCAGCTGTAACTTCACAGCTATGGGGAAGAAGAAGGGGTCCAGCCCCCCGTGCCCTGGCCAGAGGGACCCGACCCTGCTCAGGGATGGCCACGCGGGCAGGGGCACCCACCAGCTACCGTCAGGCACATCTGGAGTATATACTTCATTACCACAAAACAAGCCTTTTACAAGTTAATTAAGACCTAATAGATGCTAATTTCACTTAATGAATATTCACCAACGATGGGCATACTGCAGGTGAGCCGGGAGGCGGAAATTCATCTATTCATGAGGCTGAAGAGCAAAAACCAGGCGAGATGCGGGTGCTGGAAACAGCCGCGGGGTTTGGAGAGGTTCCCCGGGCAGAGACCTCCCGCCGGCACTGGTGTTCAGCGAGCTGGGCTGGGCTGGTCACCGGGAGCGGGGCTCGGCAGGAGCGCTGGTGTCCAGCAGCGGATGCTCGGGGATGCAGGCAGAGATCTCCAAACGCCGCGGGGAGAGGTGAGAGCCCGGCTGAGCGGGGAGAGCTAAAACCAGCGAGCTCCTTTCTGCAACCTGAACAACTGCCCCACTCCGCAGGAAAACAAGGAGCAAAGGTGAACAGATTTCTTTTTGGTAAATACATCTTTGACCCCTTTAAATGGTGGGGAAGTCTGTACGCACAGTTAAAGATGCTCTCAGAAACCATCCGGCCAGTCTGGCTTCCAGCCTTCCTCACGCCCTGCCCTCGCTGGCCTCAGCCCCGCGTCACGCAGCCCCAGCGGGTGCGTGGGCAGCGCCAGACGTGTCCTTTTACTTTTAGCTACAAAATGAGCTTAAGTTTTATGCTGAAAAGACCTTGATATAAACGTTACAAGAGCAACAGATCAGGCCAGCCACAGCAGTACATTAAGAAAATCTAAAGAGAGAGGGAAAGCTATGGAGAAAATTGAATTGCCCTTTAGCATTTAATGAAGTAGAGGAAAAAAATAATTTTCATTAGGCTATCTTCAGATACCAGAGGAAGAAAAAAAAGAAAGGTTCCCGCATTAAGCAATAATACATGAAAAATACATCTGTGCCAACCAGGATCAAAGTAATTACCATGCTAGGAAGTTGGCTCTGGTAGTTAAAACGGTACTGTAAAATTATCTGATCTCAAGTCAAGCAAGCCGAGTTCCACTTTGTTGCAGGTGCACAACAGAGAGAGCAAGCATAGCTGTCTAATTTACTGCCTTGCAAATTCCCTTTGCCTAATTTTGACTCAGTCAGGCACGGGCTGTGAAAACCTCCGCTCCCCGCACGCTTTGACAAACAGCTCCAGACATCGGCTCAGTGAAACGGCTCCTGTCACCTCCTCGGGAGCCAGAGGATGCCAGGGTGCCCCAGAGGAAGACTTGCCAAAACATATTTAAAAGCCTAAATCTAAAGCCAGCTATCAGTTACAGGAATTCGCCAACTAAGTCAGCTTATTGAAGGATACACTCATTCTGCCCATAGAGTTTCAGAGACTACGGGGTAAGGAAATACAACAACAAAATTCTAACAAGGAAAGGAAGTTGGAGATTCTAGACACATCATACAAGATCGAATTTTGTCATTTTAAGTAACTAAACTACTCTCTGTATTACATCAATTAGTTGACATCAAAGTGAGGGAAAAGGATGGGTCAGTCTGACGGAGCCGTGGACCAGGCTGGGCAATTACAGGTAACTGCAGGCAGGGTTGCAATGCAGCCCGTTAGAAATAAAGTCCCCAACACCATCGTTAGCAAGGAAAAGCCCTTTGGGAACCGGGGAGGTGGGCAGCAGGTTCCAGAGCTGCGCCACCACCAGCACGGCACCTTCTGTCCTGGGCTGGTCAAAGGTAAGGAGCAGCTGATGTGCGTCAGCAAGTGAGCCAGGGCGGTCGCTGCGCGGCCAGGTCGCTTGGCAAAGAGGGATGCACAAGAGCTCAGGATTTAGAGAAAAAAAAAAATAAATCACTGCTGTTTGCCTCAGGCTGATTTTTTTTTTTTCTAGCAATGTTAAACCAAAACACTTCAGCCACCCCCCACCAAAGGAAAATAATACATTGTTTGGCTATTTTAAAAAAAGTCACTTTTAAAAGATGTTTTGGAGCATGGAAGGGAGAATGGGAGGCAAAGGGCGACCGATTCAAGGCTGTGCCACGTGTCACCTCCGTGGAAACCCCTCCGTCTCTGGGCATAATTAGAAGCTGCTGCCAAATCTCAGGCTGCATCACAAAATGATTCTGTAGGACATTGTAATGAAATGAGCAGAGTAGTGCACTTCCCACCTTCCACGCGCACACATTACGCATTATTTTGCTGGATACAATGAGTTTTCAGCAGGAAGAACTGTGTGGGGTCAAGGCCACCGTCGGCGAAAGCAGCGCTCCAACTGCAGCCGCTCCAGGTGAGCCCAGCCTGTGCGGGAGCGGGATCGGCCACGGGCTTAGGCTCGGGGTACAGCAACGTCTGCACCGGGAGCAGTCTTCGATAGCTGTATGTGCTGTGGAGCGACCACGTGTAAAAGGCAATCAATAAAGCACTACTGAAAAAATGCAGATTGCTGCTAACTAAAAGCAATGGTTGCAAACTGAAGTAAAATCGATTAAAAAAGAAAAACTATCACAGCCATTAAAAAGAATAGCTAAGGCAAGTCATTCATCCCCGTGCCAGGACACCCTTGGTGCTCTTCAAGTGTTTTTCCCAGCATTTTCCAGATCACTTTTAAAGGACATTTCACCCAACTATTCACTTCTTGGAATGTGATTTTGGGGGAGAAGTTAGTGACTTTCAGCCTAGAGTCCCGACGCCAACACCCTCGCAAGGCTGCTGCCGGCTGCGCCGGGGCAGTCAGCAGCTGGGGTGGGCCAGGCTGTGTCAGCAGGACATCCCTCCCCACGGACGGGCAGCGTGCTCACAAGTGCGGGAGAGGACGCACAGCCCTCAGAGACGCACCCGCGCTCCCTCCGGCCCCGCACCAGGACTGCTCTGCCCTGCTGACGGCGCCGCTGCCCCGGCTGCGCTGCCACGTCACGCGTAGATGGGCACGGCGTCTGACGCAGGAGTACTTCTGAATTAGAGAACAGTTCGCTCTCTTACTAAATCCCATCTCAAAAGGAAAGCCACACATACCTAGAAGGCCAGGAGAGACGTCAGCCCTAGAAGCTGGGCCGCTCCTTTGCATATCAGAAGCTTTTTATTAGGGGAAAACTGCCGCCAGGGTCAATGTATTATTTTGGGCACCATTTTGTCATGCAATAAACATTTTTGCTGGAGTCCCAGGGATAATCCAAGTGCCGCAGGTGGGAGATTTCACTGAGTTTGGGTCCAGGTCAGCAGAGAGCCTTTAGTCACCATGGGAAGCCATCAGCTTTTGGTGCGCGGGGGACGTGCATCTCGTGGGGATTTGCACAGTTCCCAGCAGGGTGAACCTGCCCGGGTGCGTTGCCGCACAGGGCCGGGTCCGCTCATCCCAGTCTCGGGTGCTGTCAGGATGACAGATGGAGCCAACAGGAAAAAAAGAACTATTTCTCTGCATTTTGCAGCGAGAGGAAGGCATCTGCAGCAGCATCAACCCACGCGGGACCCACGGCCGAGCAAGGAGGGGTGCTGAGCCCTGGGACCGGCCGCCATCCCGGCGGCAAACCGAACATCGTACTGATCTAACACAGAATTCATTAATTAATGTCTAAATGCTTTGAGATTCTTGGATAAAAGGGGCTAATTAATTCTGGCCTGGCTTTCCTGCTTTTCTCCCTGATCTCAGCACATTTCTCTCCCAGTGCCCTAATTATAATTATTATTATTAGAAGCTTCTGAAGAAGCAGCAAAGCCTCTGATGTATAATTGACACACAAACCACCAGCCATCCAGTTTTTCTCTTCTCCTCTCCCTCTTTCACAACAAACATGCTGCAAGCAGGGAACGGGAAATCCCGGTGAAGAGGGACGGCTGGTGTGCAGAAAACTAGGGAGAAGAGGGAAGTTATGATATAAAATAAGATTAGCATAGAACCTTCAAACCAAAATCAATGAAGAGTTCTTACTGTGAGAAACAGCATATAGACCCTAACCCTAGCCATCATTAAGTCCGTCTCAGATACGATGATGTTTGAATTTTGTAGTGCCAAGCTTGGGACAAACAGCCCAAGGGAGACAGATGCGGGCTTCGCCGGGAAGCGCTTCCCCCTCTTCCCCTCCCCTCTGCCGGCCCCCGAGCCAGCGGGGATGATCCCGTTGTGGGGGGTTGCAGAAGCACTTTGAGGTGTCTACAACTGCCCCAAACCCCACTGCTGCCGCAGGTTGGGACATCTCCCCCTCCTCGACTTCTAGGAACTTTGAGAAGTAGGTCTCTGCATTAGTTCACCCAGAAAAAGGCTCACAGGAAATTTAGTACTATTCAGATTTAAATGCTTTCCGTAAGTAACTTCCACCCAAGTGCTGTTTTACCATGTCGCTGCATCCTCGTCTGGGACTGGCACCAGTCTCAGCCTGTCCCAGGTGATCACCCCAGATGTAATCCCACTAACAAATTATCCAGCTGCTGCACCCGAAAGAAATCATCACCATTTGCTCTCCAAGCTCACCTGGAAACACAGAGGGAGCGTAGATAAGCGTGTGAAACCTCTGACAGATCCCAGGAGAAAGGGTTGAACGCTTCTTAGGCAATTTTTCACTGATAAATGCTGTTGTCTTGAAATTGAACTATTCTAAAAGAGCACGGTGATTTTGATGACATTTGCACTGGGAAAGTGCTCAGCTAGATCACTTCAACACCTCCTTTCATTCTGACATCCATATTATAATATTAATTTTAATATCACACTACATATAGCTAATTTTCTGTTATAATGCTTTAGACTTATAAAAATGCAATGTTTTGATAGTTCAGAGGGAATGTTACAAATTACTATTCTACAAGAAAGTTCAAAAATTTCATTTCCCCCCCCCCCCACTGAATTTGGAATGAAAGTACACGTTGATGTGGGAGAACACGCAATGGGACAGAGACTGTTTTCTCATGCAGCTCTGACCTTACAGGCAGAAGAGCTCATTGTTCTCAGAATTCTGTTCCTTTTACTCAGTTTCCACAGCTCTTTTCCAGAGGGGTGGGGAGGGTTGCTGTTTGTTTGGTATTTTTCAGGGGAAGAGGGATGGTTGAGCCCATCTTATAAAATAATGACCGGCAGGTTTGTTGCTACAGATACGGAGGTAGCAACGAAGTAGTCATGAAAAGGCACGAGTGAGTTTTCTCGCTCAGCAGGAGACGCCTCACCGGCAGCAGGAGGGTCTGGCTGCCAGCAGCACCCGAGGAACGGCGCGGGGCCGGACGCTGTCCCGCAGGAGGGCAGCGGGCACTGGGCGACTTCCCCAGCCCCAGTAGTGGGGCTGCTCCCGGGGACCGGCATCGCACCGGCCCCAGGAGCGTCTTTCAGGAGACACGGCTGGGAATGGGCTACATCTTCAGGCAGGGCACAGGGGTTATGCACCACATGCTTTTTGAGGCAGGCAGAGACATTTTCAGTATTCAGACGTGCATTACCTCTACATGTGTGGGCTGTACCAACCTTCCAGTCTGCGATCATCCTAATTTGAGCCATCTTCCTATCCTGCTGTTTTCAATCCACTCTCATCCATTTATGTTGTCCTTTCACCTTTTATTCTCCTTACGGCTTCTTCTGCTTTAGGGTTTTGTTGTTGGCTTTGATTTTTTTTTTTTTTTATTTGTTTCACATTCCTGTTCTTCCTCCTCATCCCCATGACCTCTCAACTGCTCTCAGCTTTTGCGGTCTTTTCCACCCTTTATGTCTCCTGCCAGGGCTGATTGCAGCAGCTGGTCCCCATCTGAGCAGTAATTAACAACACCGCCCGGGCAGCCAGGACCACTGGCAGGTGGGACCAGAGTAGCCCCTGTCCTGAGCCAGGCAGCCTCCGGGGCCACCCCCGGCCAGCTCCATGTCACCTCCATCCCATGGGGTCCCACCACCTGAGTGCCTGAGGCATCGGTGCCCTCACCGCCACGCTCACCTTTGTTGCCAACCTTGTGAAGCAAATGCTCTTCTTTCAACACCAAAAAAATGAAGCGTTGAAGCTTTTAAAAATATCACACATTATTCATATGGTAAATAAAAAACTGATTGCCTCTAGGTCTGAAGATAAGGTAATGTCGGTAAAGTGACAATTTGATTTAGATCACTCATTCACGCATGCACAACACCTCAAATGGTTTTTGCATCCATGCATGAATTAAAGGTGTTGTGATTGATGAGAGACCAAGGTCTAATTGGTGTTTTAATAAATACATTCTGACTTGGTAATCGAGCTAGATTTATCAGCAGAAAATGCCCCTGTCTAAATAAAATTACCAAGGTAAAGCTTAGGAACAATGACAAATGCCAAGCAAGTAATTGGCTCTGGGATCAGTGTTGGCAGCAGGACGGACATGCGGTGGATTTATTTGCATTTAGGATCAAGTATCTTCAGTAAAATTTCAGCAAGCAAACAAAACCAGGGAAGGACTCGACAGTAGTGTTACTGGTTTGAACTCTCCCATATGCTCAAAGACAGCAGCGACGGGGGAGGCGGGGAATCGGCAGAGCAGCGGCTGCTGCCAGGCACGGTTAGTGAGCTAATCCCATTTTTTACCCTTGGGCGCAGCTGCGGACACCTGGGTGCTGCCGTGGCCAGGACTTGGGCTGCTCTCCACAGACACCTGGTTCCCTCCTAGTCCATTCTACTAATTTAAATTTTCTATTTTAAAGGATTTTCCATTTAAATTTTCTGAACTTGCCAACCCAGTGTGAAAACCACAATTGTTCGCCCATGGTCTCTCTGTCTGGGGCGGTCTACGATTCGTGCAGGAGAATTTCAGCCAGTCCCTAGCCAGCACATACACTTTTATCAGGAGTCTCCCAGCACTTTGTCATTTTACCAGCACTCCTACCATCTTTCCTAAAACACTCAATTCTGGAAATGAACTTCTGTAAGAGTATCAAATTTGTTTGAAAATAAAAATAAGTTCCCCAAATGGTGGAGAAAATACAAGACTTGGTGTTAAAATAGCAGAAGGCATATTAAATGAGCCAGAATATTTATATATGGATCTTTCTCAAAGTAACGTGTGAAGAAGTTAAAATCCTGAGTGGAAAGAGAAGCACAAAGTGTGAGCAGCAGTATGGTAAGGAACAGAAAGCATTTAGAGAAACTGGTCAACCGTGGTCACTGACGTTGTCAGACCGTTTCTGAAAGCTGTGATGTACCCCAAGTCGTACAGACTCCTTCTTGCGCTTCATACCAAAAGCCCTTTTATCAGAGGAAAACTGCTTCTGTGGTCAATTTACTCTTTTGGGCACCACTTTGCTGTGCAGTAAGTATTTTTCATTCTACCTGGAGTCCCCCGCGCAGACACAGCCTGTACCTGGGCTACTCAGCACTTGCCTAAATCAGCAAACAGGTCCCAGGAGGACCCGTCAGCCTCAGGCATGTCCCACCGAGGCGAGCAGGCGGTGACGGCAGCCGCCCCAGCCACAGGACCCGCCTGGCCTTAGCGGTGCATCAGCATCCTTCCCAGGGGACGTGGTGGCCGCAGCGCTCTGCACCCTCCCATCAGCAAAACACGTGGTGGAGACTCAGCCCGGAGAGCGGCTCCCTGCAGTCTTCTCGGCAGGCTCTGACGAAGCCCATGAAGCTTTTCAACAGAGGTTGGAGCGTGGCAGGAGGTCAGAGGGCGGCAGGAGACCCTGCGGTTCAGTACGCGCGATCCTTGAGTGAGTTAGTGCCGCGTCCAGGAAAACTCTGTTCTGTCTCTTACTATGAAGATGTGTGGTGATACCTCAGCAAACGCCTCCATCATTAATTCAGGTCATCTGTCAACTTTTAATTGTTTCTGATTATGGTCTCTTCAAATCAATCCTTTTTTTAAGCCTCTTTATCAACCTAGCCATAGCTGTCTGCTTAACCAAATCCTTCTCTGGTAGCACGGCAGAAATCACTCAGCCTTGCACAACTCAGATTTATCTGCCTTTCTACCTTTTAGTTCTCATCCACGAAGTAACATCTTCAGCCAGACCAAAGAAAGAGCACAGCTGAGCAACATCCTTTCAGTTCTCACCTGTATTTTTCATTGACACTTTAACAACCATTTAGCCTGCAGAAGAAAACTAAAACGAACAGCCCGGTTTGTGGGAAGAGCTGAAGAATTCTGACTGTTCAGCATTTCCAATATAAGTAATTCAAGGAGTAATTCGGTGCTGCTGGCTTCCTTGCTTTGCACTCCCCTTTCCAAAGACTGTGATGAGAAGCAGTATTTGACCATCAGGACTGTGGCATTTAAGTATATTTTCCTCCAGGAAAATTACACTGATATGAAAAACTGATGCGTAAGTTTTCTTCTGCCAATAGCGTATGCTCTCCCTGTCCCTCTGTCAAACATCTCTGGCTCATTTAAGTTCGGTGCACAGAGAATTAATTGCTGCCACTACCAGCACCTTCCTTCTTCAAGTCCAGCCTTGCCCCCACAAATTTAAGGCTTTTCTGTATCGCTTTGATTTATTATTGCTGTATTCATACCTTATCTTAATACAATCTTCCCTTTTACCTTCTGTTACTTTAAATTTACGCTCAAGAACTTGAGAGGGAGGTTTGATTGAATTAAGCCAGCCCGGGTTAAAGGGCGAGGGCTTTCCTTGTCCTCTCTGAGCAATGCCCTGGAGTCAGGACGGTGCCTTTCTGTTAGCAAAGGATGCGAAACCCTCTGGTAGGACATTAAACCGACCAGCCAGAAACCAGGGGAGTAATGCAGGTGGATGGTGGATTGAACCCCCGCAGTTGTTTTGCGCTGACATATTCCTGATGTTTCTTAACAAAGAAATCCCAGTCACCCATTAATTAAAACGCAGGTAAAACCCAAGTAGTCTGAATAATCACACGTCCCCTCCCAGTGCCCTAATTTTAGAATTGCCCACCTGAGCATTACTGCAGACGGCTCCGCAGCTAAAGCAAAGGAATTCAGAACTCGAGGAGTGACAACAAAGCAGTAATGCCTAACTGCGAAGCCGGGGCAGTGTCCCCAGCGCGGCTGCGCCACCCTCAGCACCGCGCTTTGTACCCGTGACTGCACACAGTGCTGATCTAGTGTGAAAGACCTTGAGATACACACATACGTATATATATATATATTTGCATACATATATGTAAAAAACACAGTTTACATTCAAACTTGAGCCCTATTTTGGACACCTCGTTTAATTAGCAAGCCAAAGTGTATATTACTCCCGCTTCTTGAAGATATATATTATAAATTGCTGACAGATGGTTATGGTAATATGGGAGCAACAATTTTTGAATTTTTGAAAATTAGAACTGATGAACTCAAAAATGCTCTGGAGATATGAAGCTATCATGTCAGCCCATGTTGTTCCAATTAATTGCAATCAATTGTTAATTGAGAGCTATTTTAAGACTTGTCATTACTCTGAACATAATGTAGAATAATTTCTGTGTTCCCCTTTACCCCCACCACAAATGACATCCGTGCAAAGAAATCTCAGGAAACAGAGTGAAAAAGAGTAACAGGAGCCTGATTCCTGCTTTCCTTCTGCCTCTTTGGCAGGTACAATAAAATTAGGAGCTGTAGATTTAAAAAACAGACAAGGACTGAGACAAGGAATCTCAGTCACTTGTTGGGGCTCCACCTCTAAAACTTTCCCGCATGGCAGCTCTGATACTACTGAGTAAACACATTTGCTTATTCTTTGGATTTCCAGACAGCACAAACGTCTCATTTGTTGAAACTAATGTCTTCAAAGAACATTGCACCTCAAATCCAAGCAATAATAGTGCAAGAGCATCAAAGGGAGAAGGCAAAGTGGAGCCCAGTTTCTATATTACAGTATGGGAACGGCTTGTCCAAAGAGATGTCACAGACTGGAGAGGAATTGGAAAATTCGGTTTTAGAGACAGAAACAAAGAAAAGCTTAAAATGTACCTAAATGAATAGGTTTGCAATGGCACCCTTTGCATAGGACCCGGCAGCCTCCAGAGCTGCCGAGATGAAGGCAGTGCCCAGCTGGGTGCCAGGCGGGAGGAGGACGGGCACTTCGCAGCAGGGATGCAGGTGGAGAGAGGGGGAGACACGTGCCCATCACCCTGGAGGGACACAGGCTGCCGCCCCTTGTCCGTGCCCGGCACAAGAAAGGCACATTTCTGGGCAACTGCCATAGACAACAAACGTGTTATTCATCAATTAGTGATTTCCAAATATAAAGATGAGACAAACTGTGGGAGCTGAGAGATGTGCTGGTTTAACGATGGCAGCGGGAGAGAGGCACCCACGAGTGCGTGCACGATGCTCCAGAGCGGAAACCGAGAGGCACCAAGGGGTGTGCTCCCCGCAGCCCTGTCCAAAGCCACCGCCTTGAAACCTACACTCACGCTTCATATGGTAATATGTTCATATTTTAAAAACAAGCGCATTCACTCATGGGGAAAGGCAGCACCGCTGGGAACTGGATTACTGAGCAACACAGCGGTTTGGTTTGTGTCTTTAGCTTGACCGGCTTTACAACAAAGGCCCCCAAAACCCAACAGAGTTATTTTGACATAAAAATCAAATACCTAAATAACGGTAGAGCGTTCAGCAACAGGCTGGATGCTTACTGCAAAAGCTGGCGGAGCAGGCCAATCCAACAGGGATATAACTCTTGGAAGCAAGAGGCATTTACGGGTAAGACCAGCGTGCTCAGAGACAGCAGGTCTGTCATTCAGCAGCTACATTCGGCCACGCACCGGCTTGACAAGCCATTTCATGATGTCAAGTAGAAAAATCCCCAGGCAAAGGATAACTAATTCTTAAACGAGGAGTTTCTGCTAACAGTGCTGGTTTCAACCAACAAGTAAGATATTTTTTTTAAATCAATCTCCAGTTCTGCTGTCTTTTCATCGCATTTTATTATGCTTATAGTTGGAGCAAACTCAGCTCTCCTCTTAAAAGACCCAAGTTAAACTTTTTTCACCTGATTGTTGAATCACATACTCTCTTCCTTTTCATTTTCCACCTGGTCCCCATATATAAATATAGACTATATATAAATATATATCTGCTTGGATCCTGTCAGAGGCTTCTGTGGACAATTCTGCTTGCCATCACCACATGGATAAATTCACCCCTTTCACCTCTCCTCTGTTCTGTTCTTGGAGTCTCTCTGTTGTTCCAGTTTCTTCTCTCTCATGTTTTACTCTTAGCATCACATGATTTGCTATTCTTGGAGTATCCTCCCGTTGCCTCTTTGTCTCTACTCCCCAAAAGTCACTCTTTCCATGAACTGTTTATGGGGGCTCCTTGGTCAGGTCTCCCCCGGGACTCTGCAGTCCAGTTTTCCTTTTCCTTGGGGTTACCAACTTCTTGTCTCTTTTCTTTACTAGTCCTGTTCCTTCGATTTACACATAGGCAGCACGGGGGTTTATGATGCTATAAATTAATAATTAAGCTGTAATAGTAGGCAGTGAGCTGTTATAACTCAAAACTGAAGTGACTCAGTTGAAAAAGGGCGGGGGGCGGGGGAGATTCTTTGAATTTAAAAGCAAGGTTACTAAAGGTTAGTGAATGCAGCCACGCTGCTCATCCTTGCAGGGCCAGGATGGCTGAAGAGCCCCCCCGGGAGGAGGGGGTCAGCCGCTGGCTCCTGCCATCTCCCGGGAGAGCTGCAGGCTGCTGCAGTGAGCCCGTCTGCCGGCCAGGGAGAGGGCTCCAGGGCTCCCCCCTTTCCTGCGACACCCGCCCAGCGTGCCGGCAAAACTCGACGCCCATGTTGGACGCCGTGCAAAGGGTGGGAGATGGAGGAATGCAGCTCCTTGATGCTCGCTCCGGCAGGTCTGCCAGCGGTGCCCGTGTGCCTGCAGGGGAGTCGCTACTGCTGGGACAGGCTGAAGCCGCCTGCTAAACCCCGCTGGGCATCACCTGCGCAGGCACTGGAGGCGGCCGCGGGACCAGCAGAGAGCTATCAACCTACAGTGAGTTTATTAGCCGCATTTCTTTTCCGCCTAGTTTAGCCCCGTTTGCCGGCATTCCCCCCTGAGCCTGGATGGCACTGGCAGAGCTGAGAGGAGCAGCTGCTTTCTGGATGGTGAGCAGTGACGTGATGTATGGCGTTATTACCGACTGAGATGAACCGTGGCTTGTGCACCTGGACCAGGCGGCAGCGAGAGGGCAGAGGACCAGCTAAGCAGCCAGCAATGGTCCTCCTGCCGAGAGACCCAACTGAAAAAGTTGCTCCTTGAAAACAATTACACTGGAAATCACTTCTTCCCTGCTTAAGGCCACTACTAATTTAATTGCCGTGATATGGTTTTCTTCTTATCCCGGACTTGTTTTAAAGAATCTAACGTCCTTCACTTATCATTTATTGTTGCGCAAAGTGGGCGTGCGTGCCCCACACGGGGACACCGGCTGCGCAGCCAGGAGCCGCCCGGTGGCTGTGGCACCTCCTGACCACACAGGCTGCGCGTTGGGTGGTTTTCACCAGCCGACGCAAGGCACCCTTCCTCCATCCTAAGGACGCATCCCTGAATGAAGTCGCAAATTACTTCCCTAGTTACCAGGAATTAATGTTGCAACAGCAGCGCAGCTGACTGCAACACCTGCCCAGCGGTGTTTGCCATGCATTCCCTGCGTATTTATTGCTTAGGATGACAGTGGTATTTCACTGTGACAACGGGCCCTAACAAATAACGCATGTTCTTTGCTGTAGCAGCGCATTTTCAATAGCATTGAACCAAGCCTCATTTTTCATAAACGGCTTCGTAAGAACAACATTGTGTGGCACTGGCGCTCCAGGCGATGGATGGCCCATGCGGGGCAGTGGGTGCCAGCCCGGGAGCCGTGCTGCGGGGGGCGGCGTGGGCGGTGGGGGCTCATCGCCCGCCCCGAGCGTGTCCGGCTGCTCAGCATCATGCAGCCCAGCGCCGCTGCATCCCGCTCCCACCAGCGCCGTTCCGCTGTGTCGAGGTAAACACTGCGGCTACAAAGAAAATCAGAAAGCGAGGGGCTGCAAGCTAAGGAGGCGGCCCTGCAGGGCTCTTGTTCATTAATTATTTGGAGCGTGACAAAGGCAGCTGCTGCCAGAGCAAAGGAGGGAAGTCTGAACCCGCAGCCAGGGGCACGGACGGTGCCGGAGCTCTGCATCGGGGCTGCTGCATTTCTGGGGGCATCAGATAGCCCTTTCCATACGGGCAGATGCTTGTTTTTTATGAGTTGTTTAAGACACTCTCTCTGGAAGTTTTCTTTTTTTTTTTTCTCTGCCTGAACCTCATAAAATAGCCTTCTGCTCTATAGAGATAAATTTGGTTTATATGAGAGAAACATTCCCAGCCACAGTAGGCTTTGCCTTAAATCCTGTATCTTGCTGTTTAATGTTGCTGTGGCTTAGCTTGGTTTATTTTCTATCCTCTAAGTGGTGAATTGAACTTTAAGAAATGAATGGTTTGGTTTATCAGTTTTAGCATCTAGACCAAAGCACTTTTGCATGAAATAAATGCATGCAGTGGGAGACGCTCCAGACGCTGCTTTAAAAAATCCAGCACTTTATTCCAAACATTTTTAGCACCGGCTTCAAGACCAATTAAGTCACCCATGCCTGGGCAATCCTAAATGCTCCGAGATCACAAGCTTTTCCCTCCTGCGAAGCTGAGGACCTCGAGGGGGGTGAGGGGGTGCTGAGCCGCGGCAGCAGCCCAGCAGGGACAGCAAACACCGCAGCTGGGCTCGTCCCCCATCGCAAGGCAGGTCTCTATCTAGGTCACTCTGAAGCTCTCTAGCACAGCGTTAGCATGAGTGAAATACCCAACTATTTCTATTTTTGCAATGCATAAAAAATAAATGTAGAAACCAACATGATGGGGCCTAACCTGCCCCATCACTTCTGACTTCCAGGAAGGCGCTGTGCAGAAGGGGATGCAGCCTCCAGACTAGTCCTACCAGAAAATGAATCAGTAACATTTGTGAACCTGCTGCGTGGGAGTAAATCCAAGTGAAATCTGGAGTGAGTGACATTTAGAGATGGAAAACAACACACAGCACCCATGCCTAGGTGACAGAGGGGATGCGCTGGAACGCACCGAACCAGATAAACCTCCTACTGGAAAGCAAGAGGGAGACGGGCACAAAGAGCGGCAGGAGGAGACGTGGCATCCTCTGCTGTCCACAGCCCCGGGAGCCACCCAACAAATCCCGAGGCAGGGACATCCCTTGGTACTAAACACCGGCAGCTGCACGCAGATCCTACGGAGAGGTTTATCCACCAGGTTTGTAGGGTTTTTCCCTAATGGGAGGATAATGTGATTTTTTTCGAGGTGGGCACACTGGGTTGGATCAGTTTGGGGAAACGAAACCGGTTTTGGTTAATTACTACACAGCTCTGCCCTGCATTTATAGAACAAGAAAATACTTTTTTTTTTCTTCTAACAGATTATTAGATATTGTCTTCCATGTATTTCTACAGGAGGATGCAAAAAGTCTTTAAAGATGTTAGTGGTTCCTATTAAACTCTGTAGGGTTTTAGTATCATTTACAGAGACTCTACTGATATCAGCATTATTAAATTCCATATAACTTCTCATAAGAAAGCAGAAAATCTCAACAATTACGAGTCCAGTACCTCTGTGAATGAAAACCATATTCATAGGAATTACAGATGTATTCAAAATAATAATGACAGAAGGATTTTTCTACATGCTTTAATGTGGAAATGCGTCAAACACGGGAAAATCGGACTAACTGTCCTTTGACCTAGAAGAAATGTTGAAAATTTAAGTAAGCTCTCAGCTATGTAAAGACCTGATCCTCATCCCTCTGGAAATAATGTGAGCACTTCCACTGACTGAAAAAGACTTCAAAAGAGCACACCAGCTGCAGCTGTAGCATCGTGGTGTACTTTGTACTCTTTACCTTACAGACACTTTATTTCTTTAGAAATCACTACATCTCACAGCTACCCAAAAGCTAATAGGGCAGGTTGCGAAGGTGGGCTGAGTCCAAAGAAGTCTTCAGAGGAAAAAAAAATATATAGGGAGTTAATTTCAGGATCGGTATGTCAGGCTTCCCAGGCTGGTTTAGTAATTACTTGTCAACATGGAGCAGGACCTGGTCACAGGTAGCAGCGATCAGGCCATGGCCGCATGGGTAACTGGTCTGTTTGCACAACGTGACCTACACATTTTGCAAAGGAAACCTTCATATGCGGGAAACAAGACTCAGACAGGAATATATGACAGGCAGGTTCACTACCACTGCGGTAAAGTCATGGCAGGGAGGTTTCAGAGAAGCTCTGGAAGAGTAGCCGGTGTTGCCTCCATCTGCTTGAAGTGGTGGAGCCAAGGAGTAACTGAACATATAATTTGTGTTTTCTTGATTTCTGTTATTCCTGTTAGGTTTGACCAGAAGTGCTTGTAACATGTTTCTGGAGTGACTGAATGCAGCGCTTCCAGCAGGCATCGGAAACCAGCAATTACAGACACGTCTTCCACACAGTCCGTGAAACACAGCCCTCGACACATTGGAAGCCAAGGCAGACCCAGTCCAGCCCAGCTGGTCTTGGATCTGAGCAGGGGCCCAGACTGGTCCCACCCACCCACGTGCTGACGGGGCGCAACTCAGCGGGAGAAACAGGATCTGCAGCAGAACTGGGGAAACCTTCCCACGACAGGAGAAACAGCCATAACTTCTGCAGGTCCTCAGACCCACGCTTCTCACGTGCAATGACATATGGGGTATCTCCTTCACTATGGTCTTCCACGATTGTCTCCCTTAGTAATTTTTCCCCAGGAAAAAAGGCAAATTTATCAAACTAGATCCAAGATCACACAAAATCCTCAAAAGTATTTTTCCTCAGCTGCCTGTGGGTCCTGTTTTCTTTTGCTCTCAGTCATCACCGTGACTCTTCCCGTACTGCTCTGGATGCCTGCACCACCCTCCCCACCTACCCAACGAACGCATCTTCATTCACCTCCCTGTACGTGTATTTCCTCCTGTGACGTCTACACAGTTATGCTTATGGGTTGTTTTTCTAATTAAATCCATAGACCTCATAATTTGAAAAGCAACTACTTAGAAGATGGAAAACAGAGGCAGGCAGGGATCTGGGATGCCAGAATTCAGGCTGTAGGCAGGTTTCCTTAACTCTATAATGTCCTAGCACTGTATCACATATGCTTTCCAGCAAAATTAACTGTTAGAAATAAATTTCTTTAAACATAAAATCTTTGTTTTGTTGAAAAACTTTGTATGGATTTTTTATTGCATTTCAAAGAAAACAATCATTATAAAATCAAATTTGGAGGGAAAAAAATATTTGTCCTGGCTTAATTTTGCATTTAATTTAGAAGCTTCCATTCATGGCAAAATTAAGAAATTGCTGTTTGCATTGTGATTTGGAGCGATTTTTTCCCCCAGCTATTTCCACAAATGGAAACCGATAGAGGGAGAACCGTGCTTTCGACAAAGTGGAAATTTATTTCACCCTGGTTTTGTAGACAACGCTGGCAATAAAAACAGTCATTAAAGAGGAGAGCATTAGTCACTCCCCCCATCGCACCTTCCACCGGCTGCGCTGTGCTCGGCGGCTCTCTGGGAACATCTGCTTTCTGCTGCCTGCAGCCCCCAGAGCCAAGCCAGGAGCCTCTGCTCACGAGCTGGAGATGCAGCAAGCAGGTTCTCGCCGTGCAGGTGTCCATGGGAACTGGAGCCGCGCTGGGCTCCGTGTGGCTCGGCAGACCTGGTGGGGAGCGGGTGCAGGCTGTGGGGACACGTTTCAAGGCCCAGCGGCAACAGCCACGCAAACGTCTTGCTCCTTCCAGCAGTTCACAGGGTGGCACTTGGAGGTCCCATACCGCTCTCATGGTCATTAGCTGCTCCTCTTTGCTTCCGAGCCACCACCCGTGCTCACAGAACGATGCCTTCACGCCGCAGCCTGTTGTCTACCTCAATCTACGTCGTGGGCAACCGATCCCGAGGAGCGTGGGCATAACGTCCCCTGCAGGCACATGTTTTCCAAAGGAAGGTGCCCCACTAGTGGCAGGAATTCACATCATGTCACCGCTCCGGAGAGCGGCTGGAGGGAGGGCACCGCCAGGAGCCATCACTGGAAATGGAGCGCAGCTCATTTTGCCTGTTAGAGGGGAATTTCCGTGTACCCATTCCCCAGGGTTTCCCAGGTGCTTTCCCCACAGCCTGTGGCTCCAGGTCCTCACCTGCTGCCCTAGGAGCCAATCCTGCACTGCAGGGTGTTGGGTTAGTGACAAACCAGTGTCCCCAGCAGGACCCCCGTGCTGGTGGGGACAGATCTTGGCTGAGGGATCACCATGCCCATGTGTATAAAGGCTTTCTGAAATACTAAACCACATGTAACTGCTCAGCTGAAGTGATAAATGGGCAACACAATTACTTCAGCAGATATCAGATACTGCCTTATGGCTGCCACAATAGATGAGCTATTTCAGTTGGAGTTCCAGCAAACACCTTGCAATGTTTTCTAAATATTTTATATTGGAGGAAAACATACTTTCCCACGTGTGCCTGAAAAATTCAGAATAAACAGGCACATTATGGGTGGTTTTTTCACATATTTACTTCTGGCACTGTGAAAATCATTTCACCTGTTGTTAGAGCCTGGAAATGTCATTCATTAACTCACGTAGGGCACTTCTGTTTTGTTTGCTATAGGCACAGTAGCATTAATTCGACAAGTAGGCTGGGAATAAATGCTATCGGGAGTTTCAAGTGAGGCTTGCGACAGCAAAACAAAAAGCACCTAAAAAACCTGGTCTTTCAGTTGTCATCCTCTGGTTCAGATGGAAAGTAGTTTAGCAGATATGATGATGAAGAAACCAACTGCATACTCTTCTGCTCGGCCCCTCTGGAAGCGATTTGCACTTGCACGCTGCCCGTCGGGGTTTGCAGAGGGCAAGGGAGACCTGGGCCCCCCGAGGCTGAGGAAACCTCCCTGCACACAGCTCTGCCACTGCCAAAGGGGAAAGACTGAACGTTTGGAAGTAAGAAACCCTCAGGACTTATAATACCTAAGAATACATTTTTTCTTTGAAGAACAAAGACGGATTCCTTTGCTTAGTCCAGTGCAGTTGCTGGATACTGGGAAGAAACGCGACTCTCCAGCCAGCTCTCCCCGCCTGGAGGTGTGCTTGTTTTCTAGGTGGGGCTGAGCAGGAGTAAATCGTGGAATCATAGAATGGTTTGGGTTGGAAGGAACCTTAAAGACCATTTAGTTCTGACCCCCCTGCCATGGGCAGGGGCACCTTCCAACCCTGCTGGCCATGCTGCTGGGGATGCAGCCCGGGATGCGGGGGGCTTTCTGGGCTGCCAGCGCACATTGCTGGGTCATGGTGAGCTTCTCATCCACCAACACCCCCAAGTCCTTCTCCTCAGGGCCGCTCTTAATCCATTCTCCACCCACAGTGATACAAACAAGGAAAGGAGAGATGTAAATCCTGTCCCTGCCCCAGGGCGAGGAAGGGCCATTCGCCAGCCCAGGGGCCACGGCTCGCCACCCCGGGAAGGGGCAGCCGTGCTCCTGGCTCTCAGCCGGGGACCTGCTCACCAGAAATACCAAATCCTGAACCCCTCCTGACCCTGCACCGGCCTGTGACCAAGCTCGGACTTCACCAAATGCTGCTTTTTTGCCACATTTACACCTCCCATCCATTCTGCATTAGTGCAGTTTATATTTTAACTCCTTATGGGTGCGCGTTGCCTCAGCTGCACACGCAGGCCGCGAGGATGGGGCCCCTCAGGATGGTGGACATCGGGTGGTGATAACTCAGGGGATTCATCACTGCCAGCTCTGTTCTGATGTGTTTTACACTTTCCAGATGGAAAATGAGGATAAGCGGGAGGGGAGGTGCTGGCAAACGTGCAGGGTCGGTGCAGGCGGCGTGGGGCCCTCGCCCCGATGTTGGGCACTCTCCTGCTCCAGCCCAGCAGACCTCACAAAATTAATATGAAAACTAGTTACAAAACATGGTTTCACAGGTGGTATCAAATAATGTCCAAGGAATAAGATGACCTTGCAAAAGCAGGGAGGTCGAGGGAGGGGATTGTGCCCCTCTGCTGCGCTCTGGGGAGACCCCCCTGCAGTGCTGCCTCCAGCGCTGGGGACACCAACAGCAGAAGGACATGGACCTGCTGGAGCGGGGCCAGAGGAGGCCACGGAGATGACGGGAGGGCTGGAGCCCCTCTGCTGGGAGGACAGGCTGGGAGAGTTGGGGGTGTTCAGCCTGGAGAAGAGAAGGCTCC
>VYXH01007236.1:59259-115177 GCA_013397275.1 Burhinus bistriatus | reverse complement strand
CCCCAGCGCTGGAGGCAGCACTGCAGGGGGGTCTCCCCCGAGCGCAGCAGAAGGGCACAATCCCCTCCCTGGCCCTGCTGCCCACGCTGCTGGGGATGCAGCCCGGGATGCGGGGGGCTTTCTGGGCTGCCAGCGCACATTGCTGGGTCATGGTGAGCTTCTCATCCACCAACACCCCCAAGTCCTTCTCCTCAGGGCCGCTCTTAATCCATTCTCCACCCACAGTGATACAAACAAGGAAAGGAGAGATGTAAATCCTGTCCCTGCCCCAGGGCGAGGAAGGGCCATTCGCCAGCCCAGGGGCCACGGCTCGCCACCCCGGGAAGGGGCAGCCGTGCTCCTGGCTCTCAGCCGGGGACCTGCTCACCAGAAATACCAAATCCTGAACCCCTCCTGACCCTGCACCGGCCTGTGACCAAGCTCGGACTTCACCAAATGCTGCTTTTTTGCCACATTTACACCTCCCATCCATTCTGCATTAGTGCAGTTTATATTTTAACTCCTTATGGGTGCGCGTTGCCTCAGCTGCACACGCAGGCCGCGAGGATGGGGCCCCTCAGGATGGTGGACATCGGGTGGTGATAACTCAGGGGATTCATCACTGCCAGCTCTGTTCTGATGTGTTTTACACTTTCCAGATGGAAAATGAGGATAAGCGGGAGGGGAGGTGCTGGCAAACGTGCAGGGTCGGTGCAGGCGGCGTGGGGCCCTCGCCCCGATGTTGGGCACTCTCCTGCTCCAGCCCAGCAGACCTCACAAAATTAATATGAAAACTAGTTACAAAACATGGTTTCACAGGTGGTCAAATAATGTCCAAGGAATAAGATGACCTTGCAAAAGCAGGGAGGTCGAGGGAGGGGATTGTGCCCCTCTGCTGCGCTCTGGGGAGACCCCCCTGCAGTGCTGCCTCCAGCGCTGGGGACACCAACAGCAGAAGGACATGGACCTGGTGGAGCGGGGCCAGAGGAGGCCACGGAGATGACGGGAGGGCTGGAGCCCCTCTGCTGGGAGGACAGGCTGGGAGAGTTGGGGGTGTTCAGCCTGGAGAAGAGAAGGCTCCGGGGAGACCTTTGAGCCCCTTCCAGTTCCTAAAGGGGCTCCAGGAAAGCTGGGGAGGGACTCTGGATCAGGGAGTGGGGCCATAGGATGAGGGGGAACGTTTTTTAACTGGAAGAGGGGAGATTTAGATGAGATATTAGGAAGAAATTTTTTCCTGTGAGGGTGGTGAGACCCTGGCCCAGGTTGCCCCGAGAAGCTGTGGCTGCCCCATCCCTGGACGTGTTCATTCTATGGTTTCTTGCTACCCGCGGCGAGGCCATCGTACAGGAATACAGGCCATGCTGGAAAGCAGATGCACCAGCCCAGCTTCCTAACGGGAGACTCCCAGCCTCCGCCTGACTGGGAAGCATTCACGCTATAGCCACGCAGGCGATTATAGTAAAAGTCTCCTGAGAAAGAGGGCAGTTTTTGCAAAGCAGAGTGTTCTGCTGCTGTAATCATACTAATTACTTGAGACATTTCCTTTCTCTCTTCCCTCCTGCACCCTCCTGGGCCCTTTTGCCTTCAAATCAGTTACAGAAACAGAGTAATTTGGTCAAGTAAGCAGCTTATTAACACACGATGCAGCTCAGTGGCACAAGAAAACACAGAACACCACAAAGGTCCATCCACCCTGATGTCCTGACAGACAGACTGACCGACCCGAACACGGCAGAGGGGCTTTCTCTGGCAGGGAGGGACTTGGCACAGGGGGAGGAGGAGGAGGAGGAGGTGGACAGCCTCATCCTGTACATGAATTGCCGCAGGACCCAGCTTAGCCCTCAGACACCCTTGCCAGGTGTCATGGTTTGGGACACCAGGGTGGCCAATGTCCTGCTCCACCTCCCTGAGGATTGCGGTTGGGATGACCGGCTACATCCCAGCAATAGTGGGGAGGCTTGGTGCTAGCACAGACCCCGAAATCAGCCCTCCTCTGCTTCCCCAATTCTATTCTCTCCTTTTTGCTCCATACCTCAGCAGCTCATGATTTAAAAAATCTCCCTCAGCTTTCTTCTTAATTCCCAGACATAAGGAAGTGGTTTACAGGTAGTTTTTGGGAGTCATTTCCTTTTCCATCAGTCACGGATGCTAACACAGGGACTGGCTGCTCAGGTCTCCCCTACTGCTTTTTTTTCAGCTTTATCTGGTGAAAACTAAATGCTGCAACCAAGTTCTATTGTTCAGGAAAGATAAATTATATTCCAAATGCACGCATGACCTGTACTTCAAGAGGCTTGTTTTAGTGTTTTATGGTCTTTATTTATTGATCAGCCAGGAGATGCAGATCTGGTACTCGGAGCTATCAGCGCTGGGCTGGGAGTTAATGGGAGCACTGGTGCGGCAGCGGGACGGGGAGCTTGCCGGCGGGCTCCCTCGGCAGCAGGGGCTGCGCGGGGTCTGGCTCCCCCACGCATTGCACCAGCCTCATTTCAGCACTGCTGCTCAGCCAGAAGTAGGATTACACAAGCCATGAATCCAGTTTTTAAGTGGTGCAGACAAGTAGAAATACGATGGTTAAATTGAAGAAAAAGGCCCAAACTATAAAGAGTCTAAACGTTTCAGCTTGAACTCAATACATTACCATCTAAGAAAAGCAACTGCTTACACCGTTCTCATCTCAGGCCTGAGTCACCTCCGTGCTCCACCCTGACCTGTCTCTGGTGGCTTTGTACCCTCATAAAGCTGCTGTCAGGCAGGTGTGAATCCGCCAAAGGCATCTCCTGCTTCCTGGGGGGAGCTGATGTTCCCGACAGCTTTGCTCTGCAGCCCTTAGAAGAAGCTGCAAATCCGGTGAGTAATTTCTAAAGGGAGCTGTTAGACCTGAATTAATGCGTAATAATGCACACACATCACGGTGCGCTGCACGCACAGCTCACCCCAGCCGACAGCCTGCGGCAGGGCTTGTGCTGGCCAGGAGATGTAGGCTGGGGTCCCTGTGCAGCCGGAGAGATATGTGGGAGTCCCAGGACTGGGACAATGGGAGCAGCAGCAGACCAGTGCGGGGAGCCGGGAGTTTGACCCATCAGGGTCTGGCTGCAGTGGGTCTGGCTGTCTCCCTTCTTTGCAGAAAGGAGGGAGAAGCTCAGCAGCTCTCAGCCAGGAGAAAGCACACCATTCACACCAGGAAAGTCGCAGGCTCCCTGGGTGTGGGATGCTCACGGCTGGGTGCACAGGTTAGCAGGATTTATGCACTCTCTGGGGCTTAATATTGCATTTCACACTCTTGAAGCTCAACCTATTGCCTTCAAAAAATAAAACAAACTCGTATTCAACATGGGAGATTAATCTCCAACACAAAATATTTAATTAATACAGCAAAATTTCATTTCATGGGTACTTGCATTTGTGCTATGATAAGCATTACTTGAAGATCAGTGTATCACCAAATACTGCCTAAGACAAAGGAATCATTCATCTATATTGTAGTCAAGCATAACAAATAACCAAGAAGTATTTTGGCATAGCTCTGTAATGTTTGCTGTATTAGTCCTTTACATGAATAATTTACAGCTAAAGGTCTGTCTCATTGCCATCACCAAATCAAAAGTCATTTGCATTAGTTATGATATCACAGTGACATCTTGGCTGAAACAGTTTTCACTTCGCCAGCCTATGTATTTCATTGAATTTAATGGATTTCTCTTACATGTTAAGTGAAAATAAAATTAAAACGAACATTACCCATAACCAGGAAAGATGCACAAATTTAATTATAGATACTCGACTTTACTAAGGAGGCGCTTCGGTGCAAGGGGACCGAGCTGCCTCACCCCGTGTGGTTCAGCTGCGGTGTGGAGGGACAGAGGGAGCAGACCCAGACACGGCGTTCCCCAGGGCAGAGCCAAGCAGCAGCAATTTCCTCCTACCAGCCCTGGCCTGGAGGCAGACAAAAGCAGCGACATGCATGGCCAGGACGTGCTCTGCTCCTCTGCCGGTACCTGGCCTTTTGGACCGGCAGAGAGGGCAGATACGGCATCAAGACCTCAGCCAGGTCCTGCCACGTCCTGTCCCACCACTGGTCCTCTGAGCGGGAACCCGGCTAAGTGGCACGCACACAGATTGCTCTTGCAGCACCGTCCGTAACAGCACGCACCCATCGGCATGCCAGGGAGTGCATTCCCAGGGAATCGCCACATCTCCAGCGCTGCTCAAGTCAATCCTCTTTGGTCTCTTGCCTTACACTATTCACCAGACCCTTCTCTGAAGACCCTGCCGCGCTCAGAGATTCAAGACAGAGCTGTGTTACCAGTCTCCAGGCACTGCTTTGAAAAACTGTACACCAGAAGGAGGTACTTTCTCTTTTTAACGAAGCACAGCTGGGGGGGGGAACGTTTGACTTGTTTGAGATTGTTCTACAAAGCGGATATTTGCTCCTTAGCAAGGGGGTGGAAAAGGCTGTAAGGAGCACAGCCTAATGACGTGCCAAGCCTAAAAACCATCCCAAATTTTACTCATTTTTAAGACGTGGTTTGATGACCAGCGGATGAGCTGACCTGAGACACCTCGCCCCTGCGAGAGCTGCCGCGGGGCTGTCCTGTCCTCGCAGCACAGCCGCTGGGACTAGGGTCACCCCGGGGGGCAGTGGGTGCCCAGCGAGGCCGGGGTGGGGGCAGCTGGTGGGGAGGACCCTGGGACCCTGCTGGCCCGTGTGACGGGGCAGGGACCTGCTCCGCCACGGCAGGGGCTGCCTCCGGCCAAACCCCCGCTTCCTGCAGGGAGTTTGCCATTTGGAAAGCTTCACAAATCCAAAACCAGTGAAGTCAGATTCTCATTTACACATTAAGCCTTTTTATACCTCTCTTACTGCACACGGGGGCCATAAAATAAGCAGCAACGTAGTTTACTTATGCTTCAAGGCCCCTTTACAGAGCCAAAGTGATTTATAGGGCCTCCATGCACATGACCGACAGGCCCTTAATATTTAACAGCCGTAAAAATATTGCACAAATGCTACATATTACTGAGTCAGTTTTGGCCTACAAACATATTAAGATAACTCTGCATACATTGCAACTGGTCAAATATTAATCATTGAGTAATTTATCCTGTGAATTTATTTTGTTTTAAAAACATCATTCAGCAGATATATTTGTCCACTCTAGTGCAAATACATATTTATGATATGGTTATTGGTCTAATATATGTTTTCTGGTATCCTCATTTTGGGATATACATAGTAAGAGTCAAATCCATCCCGAGGAAAGGAAAGGGAGGAGGCCCCAGCAGAAGTTTTATATGCAGGGCTACACTTGGTGAAATGCTGCTGCCTGCATCCAGGGAGCTCTGGAAATGAGGAGTTGCAGACTCTTTAAATATTGATGGCTTTGCTGGAACTGTTATGAAAGCACCGGGGAGAGTACTGGAGCTGGTGCAAAAACCCCACCACGTGAAGCAGAGTCCACAGGAATCCCGGCAAGGCTGCATGGAACGTGCTGCCTCCCTCCGTCTCTGCACCGGTGTATGTCCAAAAATGTGAAGCGGCAATTAAAACAATGAACAAGTACACATAAAAGTACCAAAAAAAGTATTTATCTCCCAGCACCTTTCAGCCTCTACACGAGAAGGATGGGGGTCTGGTGCCACAAAGCGCTCCTGGGGTAGGAAGCGCGTCCCTAGCAGCGGCTGCCCTAGCTTAGGCACAGCCCCCAGCCTTTCCACGGGACAACCGCTCCAACACACTCTTCAGCACTTCTCCAGGCACAGCCTGGGGCTCACGGCTCCTTTCGGCCAGCACAGCGACTGGAAGCTCAGTGCTCAGCCAGCTCCGGCCCCAGGGAGATCCTCAGCCTTGCTCTGTCTCGCTGCTTGACGTGGGGCAGTGCCACATCTCTGGATAAGACATTCAGCCAACGGCACGTTCACACCGCACAGCCAGGTGGCTCCCCAGGCTTTTAGGAGAGCAGTGCCCGCACCAGAAACGCACTGCTCACTTCCCATTGACCGTTAGTCCTTGCTTGGAAGCCCCCTGCTTAAAACATTTTCATGGTGGATTGAAGGAAAAGCCGTGTGATTCAGGCAGTCATTAACATCCTGGGAAGAGCAAAGTCAACTCGGAGTCTGCGCTGCACAGTGAGTCTACAAAAGCCTGTAGCACATCTGAATCGTCACGTAGACGAGCCCAAAGGGACCAGTGTTCAGTCTTTTGCTGGAAACAGCTTGTGCAGGCAGCTAAAAGCAGATAACATCCTCATGCCTACCACGACAGGCGTGTGCTGCCGTATGAGCCTGAAAGCACATATCTGGGTGTCTTTTAGGGGAAGAGAATTCATATGGAAAGCAAGTCCTCAGCTCGGGCTGGGCTTCCTCCTCCTCCTTGAATCCCCGCACTGCCCCACTGCTTTACAATTATTAACTGCGTAGTCATGCTCGATGATTGTACGATATGCACAAAAGAGGATTAGAAGAAGGCAACACAACCGACATTGCCTGATTATCCTTAGCCAGGAGTTGAATTCAGATCATCAGAAGTACCATGCTAACGAATGAGAGCTCGCCTGGTGCATTACCTAGCCCTCTTTCAGTCCATCGCTAATAAAGGGTTTAATTAAATACTCCAGGTTGTGCACTATGACCACGCGATGTGGGGGCAGGTCAGCTCATCCAGCAGAAGGAAGGGCTGGAGAGCTTGGCCAGCAGGATGGGCAGGTCAGGTTTTCTGCCTGTTCTCTGCCACTGAGAAGCACCAGCATGGGCAGAAATACAGCAATTCACGTCCTGCGTGCTGGGTCTAGCACAGTTGTTTGATGACCCCAAAACGGGTCCCAGTACGTCCACTGACAAATTTGCACTGTGCTTATACCACTTCTGTACCCGAAGGTGGGTATTTCTAGTGCCTGCCTCGCCAGCTCGGTGCGTCGTGGCTGCAGCTGCCTACCCAGCCCGGGGTTGTGCAGGAGACAAAGCCCGTCACATCCATCAAACAGGTAAAGCAAGACTGATGCCTTGAAACAGGACTGCTGCAGCAACACCTGCTTCCCCTCCAACCTGTGCTTCCAGACCGAAAGTCAAGGGCAAATCAAGCAGCCACCAAATGCATAGGCATATCTGAGCTACGTGCCTGCTCTGAGCCAGCCAGCACTGCCGCTCCGGATCGATCTCCCCAAAAGCCCTGTCTGAGTCCTAATACCTTCTCTACGTACAATCATGTTTTGAGGCATTCGTAGCCAATGGGCAACTTTTAAACAAGTCAAAGCAACGTGCTCAGTGAATTAAAAGCCACCAGGCTCAGTTGTTTTAGCTGACCTGCTCCCTCCACGGTACGTGGCAGCCTGCAGTATGATGTACCAACTTCTCCGGGGCCTGATCCTTCACCCCCCTCCCCTCTGTGCTGCTGCCAGGCACTGCCCATGGCACTGGGTGAGGAGGGCACCTGCGGGTCACATCAGGTCGCCGGGGGTCCCTGGGCTGAAGGTTGCCTTTGTCCCCCAGCACGTCCCCGGTTTGCAGCTGCCGACAGCACTGCCCAGCGCAAGCAGGTATCTGCCGTGCACATCTGCTGTATTCAAACTAAATGAAAACCAGCATGAACTGCCACCTCTTGCTCCCACAGCACCAGAAAGCGCACCGTAGCATTTATTTCACTTATTTTCATTTCTTCATTACAAGTTGGTTGGCAACATTGAGATTTTCACTTGGAGCAAGATTTTTCTCTCTCAGGTTCACGCTATAATGAGCAAACGCATTTCTAAAATCACCCCAATGACTCTTCAGAAGACAACTGAATCGTCCAGGTAATGTTGTCATCTTGCAGGAACAGGAGACTTCAGCCACGTTCACACCAGAGGGGTCAAAGAAGAGGTCCCTCATCAGAGCAAAACATACCCTGGAAATGGGTCCCAACTCCCCACTAGCAGTCTGCGCTGCTTTGGAATTTAAATCAGTTGCAATTTGAGCCGGAGTGTCAGCCCGTCCCCACTGAGAACTGCTTCGTGCTTCTGCAGGCGCCGCACGCGGCTCGGGCAAGACCTTGCTCAGCCCCCCTCCTCCGAAATGCCCAGAAAGCAGGAGCTAGACTTTGAGCTAGCAAGAAAGAAGTTCAAGCTTCTAGTAAACCGTGATAGATCCTCCAGCTCCCATCACGGCAATGAGCCTGACGTTCTTTTAGAAAAATCTAAACTTAATTTTAAAACATCTGGGAAATTCCATTAAGTGATTTATCATGCAACTGATGAAACTGCAATTTAACTTCAAAGCCCTAAACAGCATTAAAGAAAGCCTCATGTGCTCAAATTAACAGTAAAATATTTGACACCGAAAATTACTGTAACAGCAAATAGCGTTGTTCTCCAATTAGCCTAATGCAATAGATCACTGCATGGGCAAGCATCCCAGCAGGCACCGGCTGGGCCGTGCACATTCAGGCTGGTTACGTGGCCGTAAATGCAGAGAGCAGAGGGGTCCCGCACAGGCAGGGGGGCGCACAGGAGCCCACCCGGTGCTGCTCCAGCCCAGCCAGCTCCCACCTCGCCACCGCCGTCCTCACAGCAAAGATCTAAGTAGAACCAAACGTCACCCGGCAGGCTGCAGCCCGGTCTCCCTCCGTACCTCACCTCTGCCGCACCGCAGGCAGCAGGAGGGTTTTGCAGGAATTAAAGGTTGCAAAAAGAAACCCCTCTCCCGCAGGAGCCATGCTGCTGCCGAGGCTGCAGCCACCCCGGGGCGATGAGAGGGGCAGAGAGGGAGCATCAGCGCTCAGCCGGTGCGTGCCTAATTAGTTTACAACTGTCTCTTTCAATAACTGGTGAATAAGATCCCTATTGATCTAATTAGCAGTAAGAGGAGAAAAATCTGCCTTTTTTTCTTCATCATCTTCTTTTTAAAAGGGCGTTTGGCAGCTTCCAGGTGACAGCTAAGGCGCTCCGACAGGTCCGTGCAGGCGTGCGTGGGCAGCGGGCAGAGCGGCCCCCGGAGACGGAGCATCTGCATCCTTCACAGCCAGGAGCTGCGGAGGGAGCTGGGCGCTGCGCACGGCCCAGGGCTCTGCAAGAGCACACCGCGGCGTGCCCGAAAGGGACAATCCTGAGCAAGGTCCTTGGGAGCCTGCAAGCTGACTCCTCCCGTGGGAACTGCCTATCTGACAACCTTGGCCCCGATTTCGGGCTGTAACTGAGCAGAACGCAACCAGCAGAGGAGACGCAAGGATTTGTGCCCACTCTCGTGTTTCTTCACATCACCTCAGATAATGCCTAGGTCTGCTCTAATTTAGGCCACCTGGAGCAATCCCCAGCGGAGTCGAGCAGTGGCCCTGAGCAACAGGACCAGCAAGGGAAGCTGCTGGCCCCGTTCCACCGCTCCCAGCCTGTGCTGGAGATGCACCAGCTCTGCCACAGGGATTCCCGGCTGGTGCCACCCTGTGCACGTCCAACAAGGAATGCAGAATGGATGAAGAATACCACTGTCTGGAAATGTTTAGTTTCAAAAAGGGATGAATGGAGGGGGGAAGGAAGAAGAAATATGTTGGTAGATGGTATTTATTTATCTTCTGAAAGGAAACAAAGGCTGCCCAGGACTGAATAGCTCAATTAAGCTCTTGCTGGAATGACAGATTTACTGCTTGCTCAACAAACACATTTCAAACCAGAAGTAAAACTGGGATGAGAGAATTAACCGAGAGATAAGGAGAGCCTCAGATAACCCAGGAGAGGATCTACCGCCCTGCACAGAAACCAGGAGCTGCCACAGAGCCGGGTCAGACAATTTGCCTTGCAGCTCTTTGTCCCGTGGAGGGAAGAATCGCTCCGAGGGGACAATGCTGCTCCCCAGCCTCTGCTCAGCTGGGCAATCCCTGAGGCCACGACGGCCCCAGCAAACCGCCCCAACCCCGAGCAGGCTGGGGGATCCACCACGAAGGGATTTCAGCCAAGGCTTGCTCTATCAGGTTAGAGATTCATCTCCACCTCCGGCTGCTCTCGTGAAGACAGTCTTCCTAAAAATAAATCTAAAGCAATTACTTGTTAGTTTTCTTTTTTGTTGGTAGGTTCTTTTAGTCAGAGCCTGTGAATGGGGCTGTAATTAAGCGCACGGTGCTGAGAACACCCCAAACTGCTGCGACAAACGATGCGCTTAAGTCCTCATTCCTCCAGTTACACAAGGGGCAGAGCCAAGCCCTGTAAAGGCTCTGCAGCTACATCTTAATAAATACTCTGGTAATTATTTAAACCTCAAAAATTAGCTGCAAGTCCTTCAATTTAATCCTGTGCCTTCGGGGGTCATAGAAAGTGCTAGATTATGCGCCCCTCCAGGAGCAGTAAAAAATGTACTTTTTATTACAGGTACTCTTCTGAACAACAATCTCCAGCTCCATTGAGGAGATTTTTGATTAAACCAGACAGAGGATCGCCTACATTAGTTAAGGTAAAACTGTTTCCAGCCAAGCTGTCTGGCAACCATTTTTTATTTCAGCAAACCAGCAGCGATGGCAGGAATTCAAGATTTGCAGGTGCCCAGATAGAAGCTCAAATCCTCCTATTACTAAAGCTCCATGCAATTATGGCAGACAAATTACTATCCCTTCCTCATTGCCCAGGCTTAGAAAGGACTCATGGTTTTTCCATTTCAGGCAGGTTTTGAAAGGCACAAAAGACTGTCATGTGTAAAACTCCCAGTGACAATCAATGACATTTGGGTCCTTATCAATCATTATGTCCTCAAAAATCTTCACCTTTGTGATTAACGTTGTTTCCTTGGCTCTCCTCTTGATTAACAAGAATCACAGAGATACAATTATGCATCCTATCATTACTTTCTAAGGGAGCTCCACAATTACATCTTTTAATTAATATCCTTGTTCATTTCAGAGAAACTTTACGTTTAAGTCTACTTTTTTGGCAATCAAATTGTATCCATAGCATGGTTTTACAGCTTTCCTCACGCAACCTGGGAAAAAGTGCAAATGATACAGAACACCATCCGTGAAAACTTTTTTTCCTTTTTCAAATGAAAATTTTGAATTTAACCCAAGACAAACAGCAATCTATTTTTCACACCCTTGTTTGTGAAAGGCTCCTCTTCTGCGGCATAACAAATTTACTTTTGCAGTTTTTGGTGAGGTCACCATGACAACTATCAGAAGCCACTCTTCAAGGACACCTTGAGTAAAACCGCAGACCTACCACCACCATCACCATGACACCATGGAGCACGTTTTAAGCTGGTTTTCTGTTATGTGGCACATGGGTCAAAGTGGATCCCCACGGATCCCCCAGCAGACATCTGGGACCCAGTCTGGGTCTTGGCCAAATGTCGTGGCGCATTAACCCAGCTGCAGGTGGGCTTCTCAGAATCCAGGTTTTAAAGCGGAGCGTGGCCAGGACCCATGCGATGCCACAGCTCCTGTGTCTGCAAGGGCACCCTCTTTGTCCCCCCATTCGGACCATTCCCTTTCCTTCTCATCCTTTCTTTTCATCTCTCCTTTCCACAGTTGGTTTTCTCTTCAGCCTCTTCCTTTTGCCCTCCGATGGGAAGACAGGGGAGATGCAGCCGGGAGCTCTGCCCGCAGCCAGCCCCACGCTCTTGGGTGCTGACCCGGGGCGGGCAGGCGGGTGCCTGCGACCGCAGCTGAACGCCGAGCACAGAATCCTCCTCTGAGTCACATTACACAGCTCATCTGTGTTGCAATTTGCTGTCATAAATTCTCTGCTCGTTCAACGTACTGATTGTACCAGGAGTACCATGAAAGGAACAATTGCACAAAGCCTATCGAGTACCAGAGTGTGAATCAGAAATAGGAATTCTCCCTGCAATTAGAAACAAAACGGTGCTATAACTTGCCTTGCAAGAGGGTCACGCGTTCAGAAGCAAGACAAGGGAACCATTTTATTTTTAAAATAGAGGAACATTTTTGTGGGGAAATATAAAATGCTTTCAATTCTGAAATGTCATTTTTTTGCCAAGTCTTCCTATGTGAAAAAAATACGGTTAGTCTTATCTCTGCTTAGTCTCCTTGTCCTACTGGTAAAAATGACCTGGTGCCCATTGCCAGATTCCAAACTGAGGGCTGTCAGTGGTTGGATTTAGGATCCAATTTGTCCTGCTGGAAAGTATGAGCCATGGAACTTGCGTTTTAGGCATCCCCGAGATTTAGAGAGGTTTTTATCCTAAGCCAAGCAACCACTGAAGCTACAACTGACTTTCAGTATGAGCGTTCACTTTACCGTCAGCCTGGTTCCCCTAAGCACGCGCCTTTGCCTTGGAACACACCGTCAGCAGCTGAGGCAGGGCCACCCCACCTCTCCGGGACCTGCTGCTGCTGCTCCTCTCCCTCTCAATGCTCCAGGGTGGCCGGGGCAGAGATGTCCACGTACCCACCAAGCCCTCCCTGGCTGCCGGGGCCGCTCCCCATGGTGACAGCTACATCCCCTGGCATCCATAAAACCACTGTACGCGACACTCAAAACCACAGTCAAAATGCCAAGAGCAATTACTTAATTGCTTTGATCTGTGCTCTGGTGAGATCCATGGAGCATAATTATATTCTTGCTTTAAAAAGTGAAAAAAAAAAAAAGGCTTTATTTTGATGTTTTAGTGTTTGCTTCTCAGCAATATGTGCTTAAAGGGAACTACAGTAATTTATCTTTCCAATGCTTGCTTTCCATATCTGAAAAAATAGGAATAGCTGCTGTACATTTGCATCTCAATTTTAGTTTGAGCAGCTTGACAAGGATTCAGCTAAATGAATCGGCACAGTTTGCAAAGAAAGCAGCTGAAGTAAATAAAACCTCTGGGGATGCTGACAAAAACCACATTAAATCAGGATCTGCTCTTTCACAATGAAAGAAAACCAGCACTTAGAGTATGATCTAACATTCACTGAAGTCTTTCCATCAGCTCCAGCGGCTCTGGATGGCGCCCAGAAGGGCTAGCCACCGATCGCAGCCCCTGCGGCTGAAGCCTGCTGGGGTCAAATACAGATTGAGATCCGAGACCTGCCGTGGAGAGGGTAAACAGGAGAGCACGAGCCCCTGCAGGACGGTTTGGGGTAAATAGTTGAAAGAGCAGGAGAAGCAGAGGTGAGCCCAGCTGCCAGTGCCTGGATGGCCCCGCAGCATCTCCACCTCCCACCACCACTCCAGGGACAGCGCAGGGGAGGCGCGGGGCTGCAGGGACCACTGATGGGCATCTAGGGACCAGTTAAGCTCCCACCGAGCCCCAAGGTTTTATTTGGAGCAGCTCTCTTTCAAAGTTTCATCCGAGAGCGTGAAAAATGCCTTCATTTTCAATTCACTCAGGAAAAAGTAAAAAATATTGGCCAGATGCACTTTTTATGGGGAATTTGTGAGCACTGATCTTTGAGAGCTGAAAAATATGTACCACTTTTGCATAACAATTAACTTTTATGTTTTTCAAGAGGGCTGTTCCCTTTACTGCTTCCTCACTCCGGGCCAAATTCTCTCCTGGTCTCAACTGCTGAGGCTCTGCTGCCTCCAGCCACGCTATGGCAATTTACCCAAACTGAGGGTTTTACCCTTTGTTTTAACCCTGCCTTTGTCTGAACTTCACACAGGCTCAGAGGGAGATGTTTCAAAAGCATGGAGGACGTGGCTGACTAATCCCCGGCTTCAGGGGAAGCAGAGGAAGTTAATGCAGCATGCTTTCAAAAACCCCTCCCGGAGCCCGCATTATCTTAAAGCGCAGCATGTTGGAGAGGCTAAAAGCAGAGGTGGGGCTGACCCGGCTGCCGCTGCAGGAGCTGAACAGACCCGTTTAATTAGTAAGACTGAGCCTAGATAGAAAGCTTTCATCTTTTGATACGGCAAAGAGGACACAGAAGAGGCACATGATTTAAGAGGTGCCCGTTGCCCTGGGCTGGCTTTCACCGGGTACTGTTGCCTTTTGTTACGCAGTTCCTTTTGGTCCGGTGAATTCAGTCGCTCACAATGGTTTGCTTATTTTATTTGAAAGAGTGGGAGGAAAAACTACTCCTGTATACAAGGCTGCGGTCAGGCTGGATCAGGCGGAGCAGCAGCTTGCAGACTCTCTACAGCTTTTCTTTCATCAAGGCTGCCCAAAATTGCCACCTTGGGGACAGCAAGGCCAGCAAGGCAGTAAGTGACAGCCGTGGTCAGCTGAAGGCTCAGTGGGAGAAGTCATCACCACAGGTGTTATTCCAGGATGGAACAGCAACAGGCATCGTTTTAAAAGTCTCCATTTACCACCGGTGTATCTCAGTCACGTACAGCATTACTCCAGCACAGAGTATCTATATAACCCACTGACACGGCGCTCCCTGTCCCAGCTGGTATTCACGGGTTCAGGCACTTATTTTCATTTTACAAAGTATATATGCTCACATATAAACCCAGCAGTTTTTGAGCTCTTGGCAGCAAAGCCTGAGCAGTCTTTACAGGGCTGTCGTCATCATGGCATTTTGAAGTACCCACAAGGAAAAGATGAGCGTGCTACCGCTACTGCCCTGCGCGCGCTGCAGTGCTGGCACGGCTAGTCGGAATATTGGCCCAGACCCCCCCGGGGTGTAGGGAGATGTCACAGCAGAATTTCCCCTTGCAGATGTACATAAAGCTTTCCTTGCAACCCCCTCCTAATCAGAGCAACTTCATTTTATGTTGTCGTACAACATCAAACCTCGAGCACATTTCAGGAAGGTGACTGGTGAGGCTCATAATGCTCACAGAAAATCCAGCCCATGCCGGAGCTGTGTATCAGCATCACCCAAAACCCACCTTCCTGCAGGTGGAAGGGGACACCCGGTTTTGCAGCAGACTGGTAATTCAGTTCAGTCCTAATGAACGTCGGACTTTGATGATGTCCATCCAGCAGATTAAGACAAACAGTCCAGAGGTTGGCGCCAAACCAGGCTACCCAGTGTCACCACCCTCCCCGTCACTATGAAAACCTTCACATCTGTTGCAAATAGCACAAGTCTGATCTTACCGCACCACTTGGTGTACTAGCCACATTAGCAAGAATCTAAGCAAAATTCTGCCATTTTTTGAACAGAAAGAAAACAATCCAAGCATTTAGTTTTACTAAGAAAAGCTTCACATAGGGGGAAAAAAAACCCACCCAAACTGTTTTTCCTTGGAACCATCTTTGGACAGTTTCTCCAGAGCAAGATGAGGCAAGTGACACAAGAAGCTATAAATTATTCTTTTCAGAGAGCACCTCTATGGCTATTTTTATCTGAGGCGTGAGGAAGGAAAGGCCTTAGACACACAGTATTTTCAGTGAAAGCTCAAGTACTTTGAGCCAGAAATGAATACACAAGCTCCCCTCTAGCAACAGATTGCTTTCTAATTCTCAGAATGCAAATGCAGATGCTGTTCTTGGCACTTAACCAAACTATTGCACAACCCGTTTGTTTCTAGAGTAGCAGCATTTAATACAGTAGCAATAAAAGGCAAAAGAATACCTGGCATCCACCTGTATTTGCCCGGTTTTGTTACTCCTGCACATGATACTATGAAGATCCTAAACCATAGGCAAAACCCAACCCTGTACAAATCCCAGGCTGCCAATCCTGGGAAATAATGAATAGGGAGGAAGTTTAGCAAATATTTCCATGATATCCAAGCCTTCCGGCACTATGGTCATCTTAGGGGTCATTTTGTATAATGAGGTTACCCCATAGAAACACCGCCTGTGACTCAGCCAGGAGACAAAAAGGTTAAATTTAAAAAAATGCTATCAAAGCCAGTGATTCAAAGTCTCTTCCACTTCAAACCATTTTGGCTCAGGATCAACAGAAAAACAATTACTCTGCATTAACAACACGCGGAGCCTATTCTCCGTGCTTCAGTTTTGAGGCAGGTTACAGACACACGTTGGACCAGTGGGGCTGACCCCCACGCCAGGTCCCAGCCCTCTGCTGCGCTGCGAACCCCATGCCCATGCCTCCTCGTCCGGGGAGGAGATCCAGGAGGGCGGCAGGGAGCCCTCCCACCCCTTCTTTCTACAAACCAGGAACGTCTACTGCTGCCAAATGAAGAAATTTAGGAGGAAAAAAAACCCACCACCCAAAAAATCCCCGTCTTCCCTTTGCACTGGGAAACCTGCCCAGGGCAGCCCGGCACCTCCTATGCCCCCCCGGGGCGACCCAGCGGGCACAGGGGGGACAGCATCTTCTTCCCGAGGCAGACACCCCTACCTCCGGGCAGCCAACACTTTCACCCCCCCTTTTCAAAGGGTAGAAACTCCTACATTTCCTTACATGTCAAACCAGTTAAGCGTACCAGGTTTTAAATGCAGAGGTCACCTTAATTAAGCTGAAAGTAACATTTTCCCCCTTGAAACGAGCTCATTTCTCCCCCAGAGATACCAGCCAAGGGTCTCCATCAGTAGAAACTTTCCCCGTAAAATGATTTTGAAACACTAGGGATTACTGACTTGCTATCACCTCACACAAATTACATCTTATCAAAGAAGCACTGAAGTACATAATACAATTACTCAAAGAACAATTTGCTGGTGCCAGAGACGGTATTTTACATATGCCACTGAATTTACGGTTTAAGACTAAATACTGTCGATGAGCACCGATCTGATACACTTCCCCGCCTTTGGGTTCTTTCTTCCTTCCTCCTGCTTCTTTTAGCCCCCGAGTCACACGCTAACCTATAGCTGGAATTAATGACAGGCTGGGCAGCTCCTAGAGAGACGAACGTCCGAACAGGAGCCCTGGCAGCAGTCACGGCCACCCGCCCGCCAGAACCAGCTCGTGCTTCCCCAGCGCACGCGGGAGACCGTACAGCCCAGTCCATACGCGGGATTTCACTGTCGCTCCCACCTTTAAGCAATGCAGAGCAGTTAATACATAATAATACATATAACATACATACTACATAATACAACAGTAGCATTATATATATAAAACATATCTATTATAATATATATGTACTATTATGTGTGTGCATATACATATATAAAAATCACTTTTTCACAGGGATTCATTTAGAGGGTTTTGCTTTGAGGACAACTTTTGGGCAAGGCCAGGATCCTGGTTTACCAATTTGATGTCGTGAGTTGGGTGCTGCTATATGGAACAGCAGCCGCCGTCCTCGTATTTATGCTGAAAGCCCGCAGCAGGCACTCTGTACTGTTATGCCATGAAGTTAAAAAAACAAAACCAAAAACCCATATTCCCCCCTCCCCCCACAAAAAAAAACCCCAAAAAACCCCAAACAAACCCAAACCCTACCCCTTATTTTCAGCTACTGGAAACCATACCAGAGCCATGATTTCGAGACATCTCCTCCTCTGCAGAACAAGAGGGGACGGTGAGCACGCTCACAGGAGGAAGACTGTCGGAGCTCCCCAGTACTAAAGGGGAAAATGTTACAGTTTTTGCAAGAATAAAGCCCAGAATAGACCCAAAACCTGTGTCTCGCACAATCCCATCAGCACCAGGAGCTCAGCCATGGGGCTTCAGGATTGATTTGACAAGGACCTTGCTCCTGACCTCCCCTTCTGGGAGGCAAGGCAGGCGCCCGGCGGGACATGGGGGTACGGACACACCGGGGCTGCCCAGTGGCCGCGCGTGGGTTTGGGTCAGGTGGAGCGTGTGGGAGAGGGCAAGTGCAGGCAGAGGTCTGGAGGTACCCGTGTGATGCTGGGCTGTATCTCCCCTCACCTCAAAGGCAAACCCAGCAGGGTGAGCGCTAACAGAGCGGCACACCGGGGTCAGCCTCGCAACGGCAGCAGCAGAAACACCACGAGGTTCTTCTAAACCATTTACATGATATAACGGGTATTTTATGCATAATTTTGATATACACACACACATAAATATACATCTGCAGAATACGCGTATATTCTGCGTGGCTTAAAAATGAAGACCATTTGGTGCTTGTGCTCCCCAAACCAACCTGACCTCTGAGGTCCGTTTCATAACCAGGACCCCAGGAACGGAATCCACCTCATTTCAGGTGACAATACAACACCAGGTCCCCGTCCCAAAGACCTGCTGGCCACCCTGTGCTGCTCGGTGTAATCACGGCTCTCGTCGTACAGCTCAGGACAGGCAACCTCACCTTCTACATCTTATCTGCTGGTTAATTATAAACATACTTTCTAGATTTTTATTCCTCTATTTATCCAGATTTATATACAGACAATAACCTTATTTACCTATAAAGGATGTTGGGTAGACTAGTAAGCAAATATTTGATGAGTATTATCTGAAACTTAAATGTTATTACTAATAAAAATGTCAGCTTGAAAAAATCAATTAAGTCCCATGGAACCAGATTCTCAGCAGAGATGAATCGGTTTATTTCTGTGGAAGTCAATGAAGTTAAACTAATTTACACAGCTGCTAATGCCATCCAGATTTCTGAACAGTAATAAATAGTCTGTTCTTTCTTTTATTTGAACAAAAATGCATTACTTGTTTAGAAAGAAAAAAGCCTTGCTGTAACAGCTACTGAGCTTTTTGCCTAAAAGAGATCCTGTCTTTTTCTTTTTTTAAACCAACAAGCCAAAAAGTTTTCTGAATTCTTTGCCCTTTATAATATCAACTACACTTGACACAACCGTAATGAAATCAATGACAAAAAGGCAAAAATGCATTCTACTTTGGTCTCTGATTGATTTTCCTTTGTTCTCAGAAATTCCCACTTATATCTTCAAATTAACAAACTACTGTAACTTTCAAGTAATCACTTATTGCTGGTGCGGGGGGAGAGGTATTGCGCCTGACACGGTGCAGCGGCGGGAGGACATGAAAGCTGTGCTGTGGGCACAACACGTGGGTGGCCCCGACACGTGGGTGGCCCCAGGCCGCTGCAGGGGGCTGGGGGCCCGATGTTCTTCTTGGGAAGCCTCTCACAGTCACACACGAGGACTCGTTTTTTATCAAGCAGTCCCTTGTCTAACTCATTTGCGGACTCGGAGATGGGAGCCTGAGCTAGAGGAGTCTCTTCTGCACGGGCCACACTGGATTAGCCAGCGTGGCTGAGGAAGACAGACGGAGTTCTGCAAGGAAAGAGTCTGACAAAGACTATTTCATGTCACTAATTAAATCTAATTAAACCTCCCAAATTTTATGGCCCCATGAGGTCTGCCACACAAGTGTTCCATGCCTATTTTACTAGCCTGAATTACAAACACTGACAACATGATTTAACACTAAATGCTACACCGCTCATGACGAACTAACGCGCATCCCAACAGAAGATGTTAATTTAAGAAAAACAGCAGAGCCCAGGCAGGAAAGTTTGCCGCTGTGACAGACCAGTGCTGTTTGCCCTTCCTGGCGCCTGCGGTTCATGTCCTCAGTTCTGGCGGCCGAGTGGTGCCAGGCCCACGGCTGGGGAGAGCCCCAGTTCGAGCGTCAGCGTTGGACAAAGCAGAACCTCACGCTGCCCAGCGTCAACACCCGCTCGTCCTCGTGGGGCACAAACCCAACCCCAGCCAGCGCTACCCCAAACTCCGCTCCCGTATTAACCCCATTCTTCATCTCCTGAAAACATATTCCCCTTCTGTTTTCAATATTTTATAGGAACTTCAATGCACTATACCATAAATATTTTATTACAGGTAGCTAATGAAAACACTGAAGTTTATAAAAATCTCAAGGTAGCGTGCAAAAAAAAATAAAAAAAAATAATCCAAGGAACATTTTCACATATAAGTGAAAAAAATAAGACAGTGTATACTCTGGGTAAAACATTTAATGTCTGCTTAACTGAATTCATTCAGGTTAATTAAATCCTTCTCAAACAATTATTTGTTTCCTATTTGTTACAGAACACATTGCAAGGCATCTTCCTCCGCTGCTATGTGTTCAGCAGTTATACATACATCTTGATAATTGTTTTGTCGCATATGTCAGATTTTGTTTAGTCTTTCTAAGCTCTTGCAAAATACAGGAGAGAGAATTCAAGCATTTCCACATCTGTATCTTTCAGAAGCCAAGATGCTGATCTTGGTTTAAAAGAAAAAGAGCATAAGTACAAAATTTTAAGTTCGGTGAGAGACCAAACCAATTTTCCAAGGAAACCTGCCCCTTCCCTGCAGGACCGTGGCTGCTGGGCAGCGCTGCAGGCAAGAGCAGGCACCAGCTGTAAACACAGCACTTTATGATTCATGCATTTGTGAAACTTGATAAACAAGGGATTTAGATGTATAAAATGAGCACATAAAATTCTGTGTTTCAGTGCACGCAAGAGCCTCTAACAGAAATTATTCCCTGTGAATAGCCAATTCCACAGTTACCTATGGGAAGGAAGATGACTTGCATCTGCCTCCAAAGCACCCGCTGCTCCAGACCAGGTGCCATCAGTGCTTCTGCTCCAGAAGCCCCTGTATTTCTCCCCATCATTTGCGGAACTATTTCTCTTCCTCTAAAATGCGTTAGTCACAATGGCATTTTCTTTAAAATTTAAATTTATCCCAACAGTTACGGAAATTCAGTCACAGTATTTGCTAACTAGAAGATCCAAGAAGAAACTCCATATAAACAACAGTGACACTGACTTACCTAGTTTTTTAATCAGACCTTAGTGAAATTCAGAAATTTAGGTATGGGCATATAATGTGGGAGATAGATTAGGTTGTGCAACTTTTCTCTACTCCATTTGACAGTCAAAGCAGCCATTAGAAATTCTGTGGCAAGATGTTATCATGAGAGCAATCTCATGATGCTTCTCAGGACGAATTTCATTCTCTCATCAGGAACCTGCTTCTGAAGATCACCACGGCGGTTCCGGATTGCAGTACAAACGGCCCAGGACCTGGCCCCGCAGGAGGGATCTGCCCCTTGGTAAGCTGGCTCCACCACGATGGATTGCTCCCTACGCACACAGAGCCCAGCCGCCTTCAAGGCCCGCTGACGTCAGCGCTCTCGGATAAAGCCCCGGCTAGAAAAAAAGGCATGAAGGCCAGCCTCACTGTTTCATAGCTTAGCATAAAGCGTGAGTGAAACACGGTGTCAGGACCAGGAGGGACCCTCAGGTCTCCCCTGCCACGTGCATCCTGCACCCGCCTCGAGCATCCATGAAAGGTTCATTACCATATTTTTAAGAGACATAAGAAATCGGATGTTTTATTTCATAGTTCAAAATTCCAGAATGGGTCTAATCATGAGAAAGAATAATTAGGCCTTTGCAGTGAAGTCCAGAGGCAGGTGGGGATGAGGGTTTGATCCCGTTTATCACACCTATACGTTACCTCCACTCGGCGATGGGAGCTTCAGACCGAGTTTAAACTCTTCAGTGGGCTACCGTACAAGTTAATAACGGCTCATAAGATGAGGTGCTACATATTATTCATGATCTTTAAACTACTATCATAATATGAAGCAATTATCAACACACAGAGAACCAGAATAATTAGCACATCATTACTAATAAAACAGGGTCATCAAATAAAAGATACAAGATAATTATATTACATAACCATACAGTTGAAAAGGCACAGAAAATCTATAGAAAAGTAGTTAAGACCAAGAAATGATTAGGCTGACTGGAACTCCAATGATGTAATTGCAGTGAAACAAAGCAAATGTCACCGCTCTTCCTTGGAGGCAGCGGGAAAGTCACTGTAATCGGACTCTGCCTTAGGGAAGAAGCGGCCTGTGAGCTCCATCATCCGCTCTCCGGCACGACCTGCTCCTCTCAGAGCCCACCGTGCCGCAAATGCACACACACACTGAATCGATGAGGAAATTAATAATTACCAGCTTCTAAGCAAATTCCCTGAACATGCAATTATTTCACCTTGAAACGCTCCTGAGCCATCAAAGACAAGATGGAGAACAAAGCAGTTAGTGAAAATTGTGTAACCAAATAATTATTTATACTGTAATTGGCACTCAGGAAAAAAACACGTATGCAGGACTGGATAGGCAAGGTGGTAACGGCAGCGTTACAGAGACCGACAGACACGTGAGCCTGGCTACAGAGCCACGAGCCCAGGGCCACTCATTCCTGCTCATCCGTTTGCTCCTCCACAGACTCCTACCCACATCCCATTTGTTTTGCTCATTAGGGAGCAGCCAAGCGGAGCCAGCGGGAGCCGGGCTGGTATCAGCTGTCGTCACCGCAGCACCGGGTAGAAAGGATTGCCGCTATCTTAGGACATGCTTCACTGAAGCTTCCTCACAAAGGAAACTCCACAAAACAAGAAGGTAAAGCACTGCTGCGGGAAGCAGGAGCGAGGGGTGGTTGGGCTTCCCCCGCATCCCGCGGGGCCGTACCCACCCAAAATCAGCTCCTGGGGAGTGGGGGGCTGCTGCGGGGTGCCCGCAGGCTGGTGGGCGGCTCGATGAGCTCGCCACAGGTGCCAGGCACGGTCCTTAACTCCTGACCACCTGCACCCCTCAGCGCACCCTCCCCAGGTTAGCAAACACGGGCTCAGAGTCGCTTCTGCACGTCCGGCCCCGCTTCCCGCAACGAAACGAGTCGAGGGTCTGTGTCCGAAGGTGTCCAGTATCCTCCGAAAGTTTAATTCGGGTCTGGAGCTTTGCTGCCTTCTGTGATGGGCAAAAAGCACAGGCCAACCTAAAACCCCATCTCTGCGACACCCTGCAGACAGCCCCGCTGCTGGCGGGACGACCCAAAGGCACAGAGAGGCTGACACGCCGTGCCCTGTCCACGGAGCTGCCTCCCAGCCCAGCGACGGCCACAGCTCAAGGGCCCCCTCCAAATTCCTCCAAAATCAGTGTCTCCCCACTCACGTGAGTGAAGGGTGAATTCGGACCCTAAAACTGCACCCCAAATGACTTGGAGCATCCAAAAGGATAAATATTTACTGATGTCCGTTCAAACACAAACAAAAACTAAACCGCAAACCCCACCGTTGCAGCTCTCCAGGGAGAGCAGGAGTACAGCCTGGCCTGCTGGCTCTCCTCAAAACAAACACACACACCCCACATGCAAGAGGAAAAAAAAAAATAAACCCAACTAAAAAAACCCACAAAAGAAAAAAACAAGCCAACCAAAAAAAAAGGAGAAGAATTCACCTTTACTCTACAGGTTCGCATCTGCTGAGCGTCTGCATCTCCCCCACCTTACACCGGTTATTGCACTGTCATCTCCTGCCACCTAAGCAAGCACGTCCTTGCAGAGAACATACAATCTGAAGCAGTTCACAGGCTCATCGCCACATCGCTCGTCAGTGCGCCGGGAGCAACTTCTCAACACAACCTCCTGGTTCCAGTCCCTTGGCTCCTGCTTCTCAATGCTCAAGTAAACGGATTTGTAAACGGACTATCTTAGTGTCGCTCCAAGAAGAACTCGGAGTAAAAGCAAACCAGGAGTTTGGAGGCCCTGGGCAATGGGGATGGGAAGTCTCTCACATCCCCAGCAGCAGAGAGCACGTTGCTGGTGGCGGTGTCTGATTATCCAGATATAACTTAAATGCAGCTTTCAAAGTACTTCTGATATTACCTGTGCAAGTGTAAATCCATACCAACACTTACGTGGGTACAGGCAAGCACCTCTCTGCAACAAAACAGGTGGGTGGATGAAAGCAAAGAATGAATGCAGACCACAAATATCATATCCAGCTCTTCCTAAAAGGCTGCTCGTATCTGACTTTGTTGGCTTGTAGAGCCACTTGTGCATCTCCTTCTTCCCCCCAGCTTCCTGATGCAGCCTCCAGACGAGAGCGGTCCCCTGCTCCCTAACCGCTCTCAGCAGCACACACCATCCCCCAGTGACTCCAGTCCCTCTCCCACGTTCTTTTTTGCAGCGAAAAGGGAGATAAAGTGGAGCCAGCAGATGCAGACCAGGCAAGGGGCGGTGCTGACAACTGCCATAGCATGGAACACGTTGGGAGAGTTACAAAGCCGCTGTATTTCACCCAGCAAAAGCACTCAGAAACCCAGGGAGGAACTGAAGGTGCGTTACTGGGCAGATCATCAGCTGGGGGGGATCTGCTGCCTCCAAATGACAGGGCTGTAAAAAAGGAGCGATTGCATTCCACCGTGGAAATCTCTGCTGCCCTCCCGGTCCTCCATCCTATCTTCTTTCCTTAAAACCAGCTTTTTTCCCCTGGAAGCAGGAAGGTATTAGCACCCATAAAAATGGAAACACTAAAAGGCTGGTGGAAATGGGGAGATATACAACCACAGACACGCTGGCAAAGCCTCCCCGTGCAGAACTGCAGCGTTCAAAGCATCTAGTTCAGGAATCAGATAAATCACAGGCTGAAAGATGATCTTTGGGAAATGACTTTATGGAGGAAAGGCAGCCAGAAAAGATGGCACAATTGGGCTTCTGGCATAGTAGGTGTAATGAGTGCGGGAACAGCAGCATAATAACGCAGCCCTCATCCCGTAGCAAAGGGCACAGAGCAGAGGAGCCAAGAATCCCATTACGTGCCTATACCTACATTATCCTGGGATGAATTACACTTGACAAAGTGCAGTTCTACATCTCTTTGCCTTCTTTCAGCCCTCACACATACATCCCAGCGTTACCATA
The DNA here is from genome assembly GCA_013397275.1 of Burhinus bistriatus. NCBI lineage: Eukaryota > Metazoa > Chordata > Aves > Charadriiformes > Burhinidae > Burhinus > Burhinus bistriatus. The sequence continues at coordinate 90,758 of VYXH01007236.1, read as the reverse complement.
ACCTACAACGCTTCCCACAGGCAATATATTACATATATCGTTCATGCTTATCATGTATATCACACCGATTTCCACAGGCAGGGACAAGAATGAAATCACTCCATTTAAACAGAAAATAACTTTAAGAAAATCTATTCTCATTTTAGGGCTAGATTGTCACTGCTATGTGAAAAGAGAGTTCGCACATGTAATTGTGGCACCCATAAACATAAGTGCAACCACCACACATTGTAATGAGCTCGTCTGCCCAGTGGGGCCGTCGGGGACCACTGGTGTGCTTGGGACCTGCAGCGACCCCATGAACGTGCCGGGCACACGTGCGAGCATCGTGCTGTGCGGGTGCCGCACTGTGCACAACACCCCCCTTTCGGGTCAGATTTGGCTTTCAGTCGCACAGGTCTGAAGATGAAGTCATGCCACTTGAAGGCATTAGCGTAATTCATCCAGAATCTGCTTCGAGATCTTGAAACGCAATTACTGCTGGCTGCCGGCTCAGCCCCACCTAAAGCCAAGGGCTTTCCCCAGGGTCCAGCGCAACATCCTACCACCAGAGTTACTGTTTGCGCTCATGCAGACTCAGGGCTCAGAAACTTTTCACTCTCTTGTTCCACAGATTCTCTGTTCCACTCTTTTTCCTCATACGTTACACCTGCATTTGCACAGGTCTTCACTGGCAACATCCATTATCCTGGATCATTTATTCTGAACTGCATGAACAAGTGCTAATATATCCTGTTTCAAAGGAAGTTACGTATATAGACATGAATTATATAGTTATTCAAATTATTTAATTATTCAATTTTAAATCCAACGCATAACCCAGGTCTAGAAAATGATCACTGTTGGGGAGAAATGAGTGGAGGGCAGCACACGCTTCCCATCTGGTTGCAGCAGGGCAAGATGCTTGACTTGAAACTACTGAAGCAACAGATCTGTGGGACCAAGGGAAAGGGCAGTGCCCACGTGGTGAAACTGGAGCTGGTTGCAAATACCAGACTGGTATTTATGGGTGTGAATCTGCAAGAATGCCATGGTACAGGTCGGTGTTTTAGGAAAGCCAACTGTCGGTGCTGGCCTGGCACCACATTTCCAAGGCAAGTGCTGCATCGGGGCACAGGGACACCAGGACACGCAGCACAACTGGGGTCAGGGTTTAAGATACTGAAAGACATGAGCAAAGGAGGGAACTGAAGGGCTGCATGGCATGCGTGTAGAAAGTGAGCTGAAAATTTAAGAGGAATTATCACAAGTGTGTTGATGTCCTCGAAGTCTTTTTAAGCGTAAGGTCTACTGCACTGCTTGTGGCCTTTCCAGAACAACAGCTAACAGGCATTGATTTTTTATTTTTATTTTTTTCAGATCCATTTGTCGTGAACACTTGCTTGGGTTATAAATGCAAATAAAAAGAGAAGTGAAAGGAAAAACAGTTCCCCAGCTGTTGAACAAAGGACATGTTCACCTTGATTGTATTGACCCGGACTTGTCTGATATGCCATTTCTGAGCTGACGAGTAACATAATGTACCCAGTCTCTCCTTGGGGACACCAGGACAGGGACCAAGTCCCAGGGCTGCGCCAGCCCAGGCAAGACAAGGCACAAGCACTCCTGTCCCCACCACGGTGCCTGAGCCCTGGGGATAACAGAAGCCCCCAAGTCCACCAAACGCACCTTAACCCATCATAGCCAGCACATTTCAAGTGTCTGGGAAAGCTACTTCCACAAGGACCGCGCGTGCACTCCAGTGTTACAGAAGGAGCAACGGACACCACCAAGGCAGCTCACACTATCGAGCATTAAACAGACTATAAACGAAGCCGCTTCAGTGCGGCAGGTGATGAGAAGAGCAAAACCCTACGACAGCCCGTGGACAGTCTGATTACAGAAAGTATGAGGCATTAAAGCTTTTCTGGAGCAAATCCTTGCTATGTATTTTCTGCAGTCAAAATCAGATTATCATAACACATTTCATGGACATACATCGCATGTTTCCCACCAGCCTTTATTGCATGACAGGTCCTTCATGCAGAGGGAGACAGGAACATGCTGGGACTTCCAGAGCTGCCAGTTAAGTGCAGAAGTGTCAGCAATGGTGGCTGTGCACAGAGAGCTCCCCACCAGAGCCTGCACCGTCCTGCCTTGCTGGGGACCCGCCATCCCCTCCTGCACTGTCCCCACAGGGGACGGTGCCTGGGGAAGCAAAGGGACTGAAAAATAAATACATAAAGCCCAGAAGCTGACGAAACGCACGTGCACCAGCTCTCGGCAATGTCCCTTCATGTGTGCGGCTGTTCGCAGTCAGAGCAAACAACGCTGGTGACAACTGCTACAAACGGGAGACTTCTTCATACGAGACAAACGCCGCTTTCACACTCACTTTCCCAACAGGCAAGGGGGAAGGGCGATAAATTAAAAGCCAGTGCCTGACGTTGCAGGTCTTGTTCTAGGCGAGCATCTGCAGGAACCGAGGCGAAGGGAAGACACACAAATACTGTAATTGGAAGGTGCCAGGGAGTTGTCAGTACTATCAACAGAGAGGCAATTGCTATTTAAAAATTAATCTTTTTTTTTTGTCACCCTGTTGTTATTCCCTTTTTAACATCGGAATGAGAACACCAGGAGATTACTTAGCGATGCTCACCCACAAGGGAAAACACAGATTACATGCAAATGAGCGCATGGCTCACAGCACCCACTCTTGCCCACTTCACCAGGTGTTCCATAGCAAGTTGGTGGCCAGACTGAAGTCCTCCACCCAAAGTCCTGTGCCACCTCTTTCATTTTATCCTTTTCCAACACAACTCTACTTCTCCATTGCCAGACTGGCCACCTGCAAGCCCACCATCAAGGGAAGAATATCCCCGTCACCCCATGCACCTTTCGACTGCTTCTCCATTGTCCTTGTTTTCCCCAAGGTCATTAAAAGCACTGCTTGCAGATGTTGTCTCAATTGCGAGGTGCCCTTTTTTTCACTTCCACCCCAAACTATCAGTCTCAGTCCTGGCCACCACATTCTGCTGGAGCCTCTCCTGACCCCCAGTGCCCACAGGAGAGGATACATATCTGTCTTCCCTTCTGCATCAGAGGTTCAGATAGCGCCTCTTCTCTCCTCTCCCCTAAACTCCACATATTTACAGGAAATCTCTCCTGCAGTCTATCATTTGGAGAGTCCTCTTCAACACCTTCATTAGTTTTCTGTGCAGTTCTCAGCAAACTGCCTTATTTGTCTTTGCTTCTCATTTGTTTCTGCATAATTTCATCCACCAACACATCTTTAATCAACAGTTCTGTGTTGATGATTCACAGATGCACCTTTCAGGTCCAGACGCTTCTCCTTCAGTTCAAACCCCAGTTTCAGCCTCTTTCCTCCCAGCCCTGGCGAGGTCTGTCCTTCAGGTCTAGTGAACACTGAAGAGGTCACTCACTCTCGCCACATCCACCATGCACTTTCCTCCATCGCTGTGGTCAACATCTTGACCATGCGAGTGACCCAGATTCACACTCTGGGATCACCCTCAGCATGGGTGTCCCCATGTCCTGGCTATACCAACACCTTGCAAGTTCTTTACCCCAGTGATTAAAGACGCAATCTCTCTCCTATTTCCATGTAAACAAAATTCTGATCTCCATAATTGCAAACCTCTTCTCTCTGGCTGTTCTACCTTCCTGCAGGTCACACGCTACCAGGAGATCCTGGGAAAGGTCATACCCCTAGGTGTCACTTCAGCCGTGTCACCCTGCAAATCCTTTCTCTGCCTCCTCTTCCTCACAACCATAAGCTGCTGCTTTACCTCCCTCCGCTCACCCAAAAGAGGGTTCGTGGTTGTCTTCCCAGAGACCCTGGTGGGAAGGGTGGCCTCACCAAGGCTGCTGGAGAGCAGCCTCTCGTACTGACACCTAAGAGCAGCGACCTCTCTTGGAAAGGAGCTCCACAGCCCACGTTTATCTCAGCGAATACCCAACCTGGAGTTTTGCTCTGGAGACCATCAGCCAAGTTATCTAATACTTCTGGTTGTCACCATTCACAGGAAGCAACAGAGAGAACCGCAGGCTCTAAGACAACTCACTTAAGACTCAAAAATTGGGTATGTGTGTGCATGGTGGGGAGGAAGGGTGTCTTCACATTTATCCCATTCAACTAAAAGGAAAACTAAGCTTTGGCATGTTTAGCTAACCATACATTCAGAGACCAGCATCCAGAAAGAAAAGAAAAAATAAAAGTGTTCTTCATGTAGCAGAGAAGGCTGACACAGAATGAAAAGCAATGTCAGAAAACACAGGAGGCGGTCATAAGCTGCACTGGATGGCTAAGGAGACTGGGAAGGAGAAGGAAGGAAAACTGAGAACGGCAAAAGGGATTCATGAATGATATTTGTTTCTTGTAAAATTAAAAAAAAAAAAAAAATCACTTCCAACACTGACTGTTTTTGGACTCCGTGCTGTAAACAGGCTCATAAACGCACCAGATGCCTTTTTCTCTGCTGTCCCCACTCATTAGGAAGCTGCAGCCCCCTGGGAACAGCACTGCCATAAGTAAATGATGAGAGAACATATTGCCCGGTGGCAGCGTTCACCTTTTTCCAAGACGGAAACAATCACGGATATTTTGATTGTTAGGGTGAGAAAACCGTTAATGATGTGTTGATGAACATGAAGTTAATTTTCCAATACATTTCCTACAAACTGTTTCTTTAGGAATTTTGCTCAGAGCCCAGAAAACAGCTTTAAAGAGCTACTGTTAAATATTGACTGCTGCTCTGGGATCATTACAGAAAATGTGTTTGGGCAGTATTTTCCAGGGCAGGTCGAGGGGGCTGGGTGATTTCTGTTAAGAGAAATGCCTTTTCGACCCCGGTAAGGAGAAGGGGGAAGCAGGGCAGACAGAAATGGGCACTGCTTGTTTGTTGTTTGGTTTTCCCTCCCCCAGAAATCTCCAATAAAGCCCGAGGACAGCAGTTTCCTAAGCTGGGTCAAGCAGAGAGTGCAAATTCAGTAGCAAAATGGAAGTATCCTCCACTGCACCACGGGCGGAAGCAAGAGCAAGTCAGCTGGGAGCAGGGAACAGACGCGGTCAAAGGTGACTTTGGGACCAAAAAGCTTGCAGGAGAAGGAAAAGAGGACAACGGGGTGTATGACATGTGGTGTCTCAGGACACTAGCCGGCGCTTGGGTTTCAGGGGCCTTTCATGGCAGCAGAGCTCACCATCCTGAATTTCAGTTTTCCTTTATAAATTAAAAAAAAAAAAAAAAAAAGGGAAAGAAAAGAAAAATCAAAGGCATTAAAAAGCTCTAGAAAACAAAATGCTGCAGGAAGCAGCTGGAGGTCAGTGCTCTGGAGCCTGGAGCAGGGGGAGGGCGGGAGACCTCACTGCCTCCCGGGAAGGGACAAGTGCCGAAAGTCCCCACCACTGCCACAGCCCCGGCTGGGAAGAGCCAAGGATGGATGCTCACCACACTCGCCTCCACAGCGAGCAAGTACGATTGGAGCAAATGTAATGACAAATGCTTAAGCAGCACTTAAAAAGGAGCATAAGAAATGTAGTCTGAGAAGATGAGAAATTGAATTTTAAGCCCATAAAGCAGTGCACGACCATACCCGTGACGCAGCCCTCCTCGGCTTGCAGCGGCTTGCCCCTCCTCCCCGTGCTGCGGTGGGTGCAGGCGGTGGGTGATGCTCAAGGGGAGGGTGCTGAGCTGTTTCAGTGCCAGCAGCCCAAAAGGTGGCTGTTTCAGGAATTTGTCTGACTTCCCAATATCAAAAGGCTTTCCCAGTATTGATACCCAATATGAGGGTCTGAGCGAAGAACAAAGCTAAGCAGCACACTCCCAGCGTAAAGCAGATGTTCTCCACACAGATCTAAGCACCGACAGAAGACAGGTACTTTGCATTTCTGTCTCTTTCTGAATGAGAAAGCACCAACTTAGCAACAAAAGCCACAGACAAATAGCTGAAGAATAATGCAGTTATCCAATATAATTTGTACTATATGCTGCAGCTAACATGTATTATGTTGAGGGATTGCCGATTCCCTGATTTTCCAGGCTTCTTAAGCCCATAATAAAGAGCCCGTGTCAGGGATTTCATCGCCCGCAGTCAGTGGCAGAAGCTATTCTTCCTCACTGGCTAAGAAGGTAAGAAACAGTTATGCACTTCTGCAGCATATGTCACTGGAAAATACAGATCTTGGCTGTAAATGAAGGCCCGCGGAGCAGTACATCAGCAACCTCTGTTCAAAACCTAGCAGCATGAAGAAAATGGCTCGATCCATCAAGTTACAAGAGGATGTTAGCAGTGTTGGTCTCCTCGGCCCCATTGCAGAGGAAGGGAGGGACCCGTCCCCATCACCCCCAGACCTCCCGCTGAAGGAGATGCACCATCTTCCACCAGGGTGAGAGGCAGCAGAAGTCGGTACCTGGCTCCTTCACATCACAGCCAAAAAAGCAGGAGTGGGGATAGATCTGGCTTCTGCTTGTCTTGCCGTCGGCACCCATGCCAAATGAGTCTAAGGCAAACATCAAACATGACCACCGTGGATCGCTGCTTCCCACCGCCTGCTTCCCTACACAACCCCCCGAAGCCCCCGCAGACCTGCGGCCCCCTCCTCTTACAGCTATGCTGGGGTGCATCCACACCCAAAGAGGTGAGGTACTTCGGTTTCACACGTGAGAAACTCTGGATTTCTCTTTCTACACTATAACTTCTTTTCCCCCTTTCCCGAGGCTTCCGCCCACTTACATACAAAATTCCTTTTCTGTCATTTACAGTTTGTGATCTGATTTTAAATTTTCCCCAACACAGAAATATTTGCAATAAAGGCTGGGGCAGAGACAAGTAACCCATGAATATCACGAGCTGAAATGCTTCCTATTCTTTCTCTTTTTCACATACTGATAGATACCAGCTACAGTACATTTTGTCCTTGTGTATCACCCAGAATTACTTGGGCATGACATTTGTTTTCATGTAATACAAACAGTATATGGAGGAGGGGGGAACAACCAGATTAATTTTGTACTTTGGATTCAATTTTGTTTAGATGATTATCTGTCCAACACCACTTTTTTTTTTTTAAATAATCATACTTAAAACATGGAAAAATCCCACTTTTTCCTTTAAAATTAAAATTCAGTGATGATACACACTCAGTAGTAACAAGGCTTCGTTTTGCTCATCATCATCAAGAAGCACTTGAGTGACAGAGTCAAGTTAAAAAGCTCTGATTAGCACACAGAATAACATAAAAGATCCAAACAAAAGCAGAGCTTCAGATCCCTCAAGTACAAATACCCAAAATAAATAAAACCTTGGTGTTGGCAAAGCTTGTTTGTGGGCTATCCAACTCATGAGAGAAAAGAATCCCCCTTTTCTTTTGGGGAAACTTCAGATGTTACCTATTTGTGAATAAAGAGCTCAAGAGTCAACACACTTCTCTTCCTTTTGATGACGCATGGGACCCTTCACGTGCCATGACTGGTGCTGATGAAAACAGCTGTGAAACTTCCATGTTTAGCAAATCCATGCTAAATGCTGGCTAATCTTTAACCTCCTTTGGACATCCATGTTTTGTACACCTGCTGTGGGAACACGCTGTCTCCAGCCAAGGGGCTGGACGAACACCACGTGAGAAGTCACAGCATCCAGGTTCTGAACCTGGTGCAGGAATGCACGTGGCCGCGCCAGACACGGTGACCACCCAGTGGCGACTAATGATGTAGAGTTTTGAGCAAACCAAGAGCAATGAGCTTGTAAGCCAAAGGTTCCATCTGTCACACCTGGGGTTTGTCAAGTACTGCTCCACAAGGAGCAATGTGAGCACTTCTATCTGCGCCTTCATTCCGACTCCTCACATGGTGTAACTGTTAGGGTCTTCCTTCCATCATAGCACTCATTCGCACCAAGGTCTAAGAGACTTGTTTGCCACCAGCTTGGCACAGAGTCTATCAGCGAGCAGGCAGCAGGTTTCGCACACTGACCTCCCTCTGCAGCAAGCAACAGGGAACACCGGGGTACGGACGTAATATCCCCAGGGTCATCCAGCCAGGAGCTCAAGCAAGTATGCATCTCCTTTGGGAAGATTAGGAAAGGAAGTCTGTATGCCAACATCAGACCAAGAGAACTGCCTCAGTAGAATAACCAGGGCTGGCTGTGACAAGTGTGGATGGGGCACGTGCTGCTTTCCTGGATGCTCTGATGCTCTGCAGACACTCGGTGTCGCTCGAGGCATGGCCCCACTTCACCAGGACTTCACTCCATCACACTTGCTGCGCTAACTCACAGCTAAACCATGTCAGCCTGTGCACAGCAGCGATACCAGCAGGATACAACCCAGCAAGGGACTGTATCGCCCTCTGCTCCGCAGCCAACCTGCCTCTGCCCCATGGCATCCTCCAGCCCCCACACTCAGAGCTTCGCTAAGCCCACACTTCAGGCAGCATTTTTCCCAAATATATTGGACCTAAACGCCTGGCATTAGTATAATTACTGTCCCCCAAACCACATTGTCTTAAAAATAAGACGTAACGTTTTCAAACAAAATTGTCATATTCCAAGTTGACAGTCTAAGGACTGAAAGAAACTAGGAGGAAAAGAAGAAACACGTTCCTTACGGTAGTGGACAGTGCTTTGCAATCCCGGCACAGCTCCACCCACCCCATGCTGTTGGAGAAGGCACTCGCACATGCTCCCCTGCTCCAAGTTACTCAGTGGTGAAAGCCTCAGGGGAAGCAGCTAGCTAAATTCAGAGAAAGGACAAAAAGCGCGTGGTGGAAAAGCACCTCTTGCTCCTCTCGAGTTTTTCTGAAGGAACTTCATAAGCACAGCAGAGCAACAAAAAGGCCCTCATTCAGTTTTAAAGATATTTAAAGCCTGTTGTTCCTAATGGATTATCATACTTTAAAATAAACGAGATCAGATGTGTTCAGCTGAGCTGCATCCCATAACACCAAGAGCTTTTAGAGCTGGCCTCAGAGCATGCCCATTAAAACTCCATCAAATAATTACCATCAATTTGGTTGCAGGTAGAACTTTAACCTCAGACTGCATAATTTGGGGGAAAATTCAAAATCGAGCTGTAGCTTCTTGCTTATTAAGGGTATTTTAATAGTCTGTTCTGCTGCCTCACACGCTCCCACTTGTATTTCCTGGATATTGATGAGTCCAGATCTGCACAGGCAGAGCTCAAGTGCTCTGCCTGTGCTCCTTGCATGCATATTTTTGTGGTGATGACATCCAAACTGGACAAAAAGAGGACTTGGTGCAAGCAGGGACACTTGATTATTAATTCCATCTGGCCTTTTTCATTCCAGTAGTCCAGATCCATGTCAGGAGCTTTTGTCTCGCCAAAGACGAGTCTGACCCCATGATGTTCCCTTGGTGGGACACAAGAGCTCAGTGACCCTGGGACACAGCATCTGGCACAGCACCGCGCCCCATCCTGCCCCTCTTGCTCCCCAGAAGGCCAGACCAACCCCATGCAGAGCTGCCTCCTGTACACTGCTAAAACGGCCCTGGTTTTATGGAGACATATAGTGTGGTCCCATTTTAATTTCAGGATGTGGATCAAATAATTGTTTGGATTTTAATATTGAGTCTATGTTTCAGTGATTTGCATTTAAATGTGTTGTCAGAGAACTTCCAGAAATCTTGAATAAGAAGACTGATTTGCATTTTAATGTGCACTTAAAGAATTTCAAGAAATCTTTTCATGTGAATAGTGTTATCTGAGTAATGTTCACATTTGAGGGGGAACGAGAGCTGCCGAATTGTTAAGTACAATTCTAACCAACCTACTTTTTTGAGACAGCCCAGCTTTGGTGGACTTTGTTTAGAAAAAAAGATGTGGTTTACAGGGGAGGCTGGGAGAGCTGGAAAGGTGAGACCTGGGCTGGTGCAGAGCAGGCTGAAGAGCAAGTCACCGGGGCTCAGCCCTCCTCGCGACCGAGAGCAGTTGGGCGAAGCCCAAGCCTGGCGGGCAAAGACCCGCAGAGGGACTGTGAGCTCTAAAGGGCCGATTGCTGGAGCTCGCAGCAGCTTTATAAATAATTCAGCTGGGTAACATCTCACTTGAGCCATCCTGCAAGTTAAGGAACCAGCAGCTTGTCTTCCACGTCAAAAGTGAAGATAGACAAAAAGTGTGATTTCTTTCCTGTTCTCCTCAATAAAATGAGTATTTCCACCTCCCTGCAACTCTCCCTGTCTCTTCAGAGCGTGTTGTAGTATCTAAGACGCTGCTACATTTATGCCTTTGGGTTACAGGGCAACGCTCCACTCTTCTAATCTGTCCAGTACCACTTACATCCATCCGATTGTTGGGAAAAGGAAGCAGAGAGGCTGGGTAGAGTTTTTGAGAATGAGAAATAGAATAAGTCTTCACAAAAGCTAATAACAAAGACAAGCTAAGAGAAAAAAGGAATAGAAAAACCCTCACAAACTCCAATCCTCCCCAGCCAGCCAGACACTCCCCACTGAGGCACAGCCCAGAAGTCCCCTCCCTGCCATCGCCGTCCTCTTGCCTGGCCAAGCCTTCTGCCGCGAAGGGCAGACTGACAACACAGACCACATCCCGCAGCCTTCAAACAGAAAACTGCAGTGCCCAGCAGGTTTGGGGGACCAGCTGGTGGCCACACAGATGCTTGGACATCCCTAGCTGACATGCTTCCATAAAGCAGTAGAATGCTAGCACAGGTCTTCGTTACGTCAGTCGTTAAAAGCAGCACAGTTTTAAGTGCTAGGGAAAGAATCTGACTATCAGCTTTATCTCACACTCATTCCTAAGCAGAGCAAAACTCTAAGCTGACATGAAAAGAAGTTCTTTCTTCCACCTGTAATAGCAGCAAAGAAATGGCTCCTTTAGCTCGGGCTTTCTTATGAAAGATTTGTACATGTTTGCAGATTATCTTAACACAAAATCAGGTTCTTACACTGTTCAGGTTCTCTACATTCTCACTTAAGCACCAAATACACTCAGTATGCAGAGTAACTCTGCTGATCATATAGTTAAATCAGGCATTGAAATTCAAGTTTTATTAAGTTATCTTGTGTGTTTCTAGGTTATGAGAAAAGACACAGGCTCCAGTCTCTACCACAAATACTCAAGTACAGTTTATCTTTAAAATACACATAAATACACAAAGCAACTGAGAAGCCCGTATTCCAAGCACAAACCCTTACCTTCGCCCCTTGCCCCCTCCGGCACACACCTCCACAAGGATCCTCCCCAAGGATCCTCCCCTCCACCACATCCCCAGAGCTCACCCCCTGCAGGTACATGTGCCGGACTTTAAATCACAGCTGTGCCAAATAGCCAATGTTGGGCTACAAGTGGCAGTAGGGGCTGTTTCCAATAAATAGATGGAGACAGGCTCATCACTAGCAACAAGTGGAGGAACTCAGAGACTATCATAAAATTAAAATCTGCTCTTTTGTGCCTCTGAAGTTACTGGCAGCTGAGACAACACCAGTGAAATACAGGAATGCTGTCCTGCTGCTAAACAAACGCAAGGCTGAGGCATTTATCAAAAATAAATGACCTTAGGAAATGAAGACACTTATTTTTAGCAGACGACTCATTCCCTGACAACACTCTGTTCAGTTCACATAACTCCACTGTACCCAGTGACTCAGGCTGTTTCGGCATCTCCTCGGTGGATGCTGGCACGCGCGAGGGACTGCTGCTCCCGCGCCTGTTGCACTGCGAACGCTGCGAGCACAAACTTATTCTGAGCTGAAAGAGGAACTGAAGAGCTCAGATCCAGCCTCCTCTGCCGCCCCTCCCGTCTGAGCTTTGCTGAAATATAGAACATTCCTGTCCTGGACCCAAGAGAGAGAACTGTAACCGAAATGCATACACGCGTATGTGTGCTGCTCTCAAACACGTACGCTCCCCGAGCAGAGCCCGCCGCTCCCAGCTTTGCTAACCTGCTGGTATTTTACAGTGCGATCAAAAGTTTAAAAACTGCAATTAGCCAAGCAGAGACATATGCAAAGAGACAGCACAATAATTAGTGAAATGCAAACTGGATACTTCAGAGTCTAAATTATCTAACACATAATTGGTACATAAGTAAGAATATTTGTTTGTTTACTCTATACGGGGTCACCTACTGCTTCCACTGAACAAAGCTGTCATTGATTTTAAATGGAATAGGCTTCTGCTGCTTAAGCCAATTATTTTCTCACCAGAGATCAGAGCATCAATAAAAATGAACAAATAAGCCAGTTTTTTATCAGCTGAAATATTAGTTATGTGGGATTTTTATCATATTCTTTATCGCAATAAACATAAACAGAGTATCACATATGCATCAACACTGCCAACTCTTGTAATTTTCCTGAGCATTTCATGACAGCTGATGTTTATCCTCATCCACCTGCCTAGAGACAGGGTGCTTCTGGGTTTGGGGGCATTTGTGTGGGGGCTTTTTAATCTAAGTACCAGCATCGGTCCTGGGCTTGCGGGAAACACCTGTAAGCTTACGTCTCGGGGCTGGATAACCAGTGAGGGCTCCTGAATGCCGTCAGAGACAGCGCAGCTCCTTCGCAAGCCCCCGCTTCTCTAAGCACAGGCTCCTGCGCTTCTCCCGGTTTGCCCAGGTGACTCAGCCAGCAGGAAAAGGCCATTATCCCCGTGACGGGGGCAGGCAGCTCGCTGGCGTCACTCAGTCCCACCGGGGTTGCAGGGGAGAGGGGTCCTCCTGTGTCGGTTTGAAGATGTGCTAATCCATATCATAGTTCCTATTCGGGTAGCCAGCGGCGCATTCTCAGGGAAAGCACGCTGGGTGGTCTTCAATGCCCAGACGCTGAGGACGAAACACGGTGACAAGACGGGTTTTCTATCATCCCGTATTTAAACAACAGTTCCAATCACAGGGAAACTTTTCCTTGTTGTAGAAGCCAGCTCTGTATTTCTCGTGAATTCAAATAAATACACGCATCATTTGGCACATTGCTACCAGGGTGTGCAAAACACACCAAATAAAACTTCAGCTACGAAGGCTGAAAATAATTTAAAGGTCTCACTGAAATCATTTTAATAATGCTGGTGAATGGGCACAGCGATCCTTCTGATCCCACAGCCACCAAGAGGTTTATGCACTTCTACTCGGGTCCCTGTGGTGAGTACCTGTCAGCTCTAAGGGCTGATGAGCAAGGGCTCGTCAGATGGATTCAGTCTCCTTTGGGGACATATGGGACATGTCCCTGTCCCATGGAAGGGAATTGCTCTATATGAGGTTATATCCAGGTGGACATGTTCAGAACAGCTCAGTAAAAATGTGAATCGTGTACATCCAAACAGCTTTTGGCAAACTGTGTCTTTATGAATTTATCAAACCTGGTCTGTCTTTCCAAAGTGGCCGTGTCACTGCGCGCAAAGTTAGAGCAGAAGATGATGGAGCGAATTATGACAGGCAAAAATACGGACGAGCACTTCAACACACACACAAGCGTTCCCTGGTTTGCGTTTTCAGATAGGAGCAAAAGAAAGTGCTTTTGATTAAAAATGCAGTGTCTGCTAAGGTCCGTAGGCTCCAGCCTGCCTCCCCTCAGCCCTGGAAGCACCATAAAGTGGCTCCCACACAACCCTGCCAGGGGAAGGGGAGGGGACAGGCGCAGAGGGGCACGGCGGAGGTCAGGGTACCCCCCTTTCAGCACAGACCTCCCACCCTGCTCCCACGGAGAGGACACGGCGGGAGCAGCCTTTCCTGAAAGGCTCTTGAAATATCCCTGACTTAGGTCATGCATATGGATGCACTTGGACTTGGGGCACTGCAGTCGGGAAACTGATAACCACGCTCTAGCCATGAACACTGTTTACACAAGCAGTAAGAAAAACAAACAATAAAATATCTAATAACCTTACGCAAAGCTGTTTTAAAGGAAATGGGATTTTCCCTAACAAAACATTCTTTAAGGTTTAACTTAATCTGTTCTCTTCAGTTACTTCATCCCTTGGGAATAAGCACATTAAAACACTGACGATCTGTACAAGCAAGAAAAGGCATTACTATGCCATTATCAATACAAACCAATTTAAAATGCTTCCAATATTTAGCGAAGAGTTACAGCATGATTGCAAACAAAATCTCTGATCACTTTTTCAAACAATATTTAATCTCTCCTACAGCCATGGCTCTGTAAAAGCTGCATCTGCAAACAAAAAGTGTGTAACTCAAGTTGTCACTACAGCTGAGCAAACGCATTCTACCTAATATTTTACTTATTAAATTTCACTTTTTTCTTTTTGGAATATGTTCAAAATCAGGTCACAGAACTTGCAAACATCTTCATCACTTCTATTTTTTGCTGAGTTTCTCCATGTGGTGGAGAAACCTGGCAGAGTCAGGTGCAGGAAATTTGGGTACAGGAAAATTTCTCTCTCCCAGGGCGATGGTTTATGTCACCAAACAGCAGGGTGGACACTTGGAATATGATATTGGAATTCAGATTTAGTTTTATGGCTGTATAACGTAAGCGGATGTACTGACACCGATTTCAAGGCCTGGTTTGATTTCAAGGCATCGAGACGTAGGTGGAGCGAAGCGTGGGAAGACCTGCATGGGATGATAATCCCGTGGACGCAGCTGGCAGGGAGCGGGCAGGAGGGTGGTGTACGCATGCTGAGGGGACGTGGGACATCGTTAGCAAGGATGAAGCATCCCGGTGCCAGGCTCTGCCAGCAGACAGCTCAGTAACAGCTTCACCTCCGTGGAGAAGAGTGGGTGGCAGCAAAGCCCCACGGCAGAGCGGCCACCGGGCCTCAGACCCACAGGGATGTGCCACAGGGGGATGGTCCCCAGGGCTCCCAGCGGGGAAAAGGGACAGCGTAAAGCCATAACCTGCTGTCTGCAGCCAGGATCTGCCTGCCAGCAGGCAGACCAAGGCCCCACCGGTGCACGCTGCTTGGAGATCTCTGCTGGAGAGATGGGATCATCGCTGCCGTGAACACCGGGGGCAGAGGGAGACCCCTTTCCCATCCCACAGACCAGAGGGGCTGCGGTTTTGAAGGCAATATTTCAAACACAGCACAAAGTGCAATAAGTTAATATTTCAGAGCTCTTTAATCCCCTCGTTGAGAAGCAGCAACACAAGCTTTCAAATATTTATGCTTGCGAGGGAGACGGTGGCAGCCCCGATCAGTGCACTGTGCCTCTCCTCTGCCACCGGCTCGCTCCCCATCAGGCAACCAGAGAGAAAAAACACATCGTCGAAAGCAAGGAGGCAGCTGCGAGGATGCGAGGGAGTCAGTTGCTCTCGTATACAGTGTTGTAATGTTTGCCCATGAAATATTCATTACTCATTCCCACTCACCCTGTCTCCATCAGTACTTAAGCATGTGAGCAGAGGAGAGGCGGATGCGTGCCCCTTGACGGCACCGTGCCGGGCAGCCCCAGCGCGGCACGCAGCCCACCCTGCCCGGGTACTCCGAGGAAAACCAGATTAGCTCAAACACCTCTGGCTATGGCACGGGCTTCTCGGTCAATGTCATCTTATCCAGGATAATTATGGAAAATACTAATTATCAGAAATAGATGGGAGGGCAATTTTTTGCATTCCAGGGGATCCCAAAAGCCCTTTCTGCGTCAGCACGGCCACCCCAGCAAGAGGGGGCATGCCAGCCCTGCGGGGACAAGACATCTTGTGGCCTTTGGAGATGCACTCCGGCAGCACCCTGGTCCCCGCAGCCCCCCAGCCAGCCCCCAGCCAGCCCTGCTGCTCCCTCCAGCCCAGCCACCACCAAAACCCTTCGTATTTTCCACCACAGTTCCCCAGGAAGCAGAAAAAATTGCAACTGAGGGCCCCGAGGGGGGAACTGGGGAGATGGGGTCCCTGGGTGCCAGGTCTCTGCCGCGGGAAAGTGCCTCCATCCCATTAGCACTGTGCTCCCAGTCCCACTGCGTTTTAAGGACGGGAACAGTGTCCTCTGAAACATCGTGGGCTTTAATGAGCGGCAGGGAGATTTGCACATTTGCATGCGAGAGGAATGAGTAATGGCAGCTGGCACGAGGGAGGAATACATGAACCTGATTATACCTACACCTGCAACTGCCGTCTTTGCCCTTACGCCGTATGTTTGCATCATCTTTCGTGGAAACCTTCCCCGCAGCCGATACTGCCAGGACGTACGTGTGAAATGCACCAAGGACAGGTAACAGACTAAGATTTATTTTTGCTGGTCCAGTCACTTGATCACAGACCGACCTCAGAAATACATTGTTAGGAGGAAGCTGGGTAGACACTTACTCAGGGATTTAACCCTTGGGAAATGTTGTTTTCCTCAATCTAAATAGCTCAAATACTTCCAGCTTGTTTCAAATACAGGAGGTACTGGGACTCTCCTGCATTCTGGACTGGGCTCTAAATTACACCCCAACACCACAGACTGGCACCAGCTTCCCCATGACCAGCTGCGCACAGCAAACACCCTTGTCGAGAAGGAAGATCAATGAGGCACGTCAAACCTCACCCCTCCGAGAAGATGCTGCCAACTGCAGCTCCCAGCAGACACGAAGCCAAAGCCGCATCAAGGTTGGCACGCAAGAGACTTGCCCGACACACGTGCTCACAAGTCCTTCCCCTGAGTACGTGACATGGGGCAGGAGAAACAGTATGGAAAATGTACCCAGGTGGTTTATGCAAAACATTGGTATCCTTGCATCAAAATTAGTACTATGTATTAGGTGTAAAATATTCAGGTGGACGTTAATAATTTGCAGCAGTAGATTTCATTTTTTTTCTATAAAAGATTAAATAAGCTTATAAATTATGATGAATATATAACCCTGTGTTTCACAATAGGATTAGATAATACATATCAGATCCTTGCTGGCATAAAACTGGGGTCAGTCGGGATTTACTCCAGTGCAACCAAGTCCAGAAACCTGCACCAGCATCCTCAGTCACACTGCGTGGACGAGGCCCATCCAGCACTCCCTGCACCAGCCCTGCCTCGGGATCCAGAGGTCTCGGAGCGGCTGCTGTCCCATGAGCCCAGCAGGGGACCTGCTCGCCCTGGGGACGGGGATGGTTTTCCCCTGGGGAAGGCTGGGCTGAGGACACCCTGCGGAGCTCCGGGCCGCAGCCCTGCCAGGCAGGTCCTCCAGCCCACACCTCTTGAGGAGAACAGCAACAGGTCTAAGGGGAGATAGAAGGGCCACTGGGAAGGAAACAGTAAATATCTAGAGAGAGGAGGTTTAGGCAGAAATAGGGCTGTTACAAGGAAAAAAGATTATGAGAAGACTTGCACACGTGCACAGACACACACATACGTGTGTGCACACACGCACAGGGAAAGAAAAAATATCAAGTACAGCAATAATAACAATAGTCAAAAAGTAATTTGTTCTTAACCTGTTCAAAATAAAAATAACTAGTGTACAAGTTCACTCCTTGGACCATCTGCATCTCATAAGCATAAGTTAAAATCCTGACACCATCTGTTCAATTAGAATTTTAATACTGTACCAATATGCCAAACCACAATTATGCTAGCAAGGACAGCAGCCTCCTCATCTACCAAACAACTTGCTGCCGTACTTTCATGAGACAGGGAACGAAAAGCAGCCAACTTGGAGCAAAATGAACCCGGGTGCTCGCTGCTATCCCTGGGGTGGGGGCAACAGGCCCAGGCCATCAGTGGCACGCCAGGAGCTGCCCTCCCAGCCCTAACATAAAAAGGCAATTTGGGTAGGACATGTGAAGACTAAAAAATAAACAGAAAAAATTCTCTAGGTTCTCATGGAATATATTTTGTTCTCAACAACAGCAGTGCGTTTGCCGTCCTGCATCCCCAACAAAGCCCTTCCAGAAGAGAGATCCATCACGGCTGTGGTGAGGTTCAAGTCTCCTGGCACAACCCAACGCCCTTTGTTGGGCCATGGTGGTGGCTGTGACTGTCTGGTCCTTCTGCACCTCTGCCAGGCACCAGCCATGGTCACCTCTGTGACTTCTGTTTGTCTCTGGGGTGGACCAAAGAGGAGATGCTGAGAGCCCAGCAAGACCCAGAGTGGTTGGAACTGTGAATTCAGGGATCAGTTTGAATTCAATGGCGAAAAAATGTGTTGTGAAGTGTCTAAAAAAACCTACCGTGCTAAATTAGCTTAGAAGATTTACACCATCTTTTAACTAATTATTACTGGAGAGGCTGTTGAAAGCCTTTGCATATTTTTTATTGGTCCTAGTGGGAAAAAATCCATTTTGAAATGGAAATTAATATAATATCTGCCAAGCCTTCTTCAGTGATTTTTTTTTTGCTTAGCAATATTGTTGAGTTACAAACCATACATCATGTCCTGTGCTTCGTAGGATCAATTTCTTCAAGAAAAAAAAAAAGGAACATGTTCCCTTACCACTGCAGGATATAAAGTGAATGAAACTGAGGGAGGGGAGGAAGGCAAAAAAACTGTCAAGCAAGTAAATCTTAAAGACATAGCACATATCCATTTTTTTCTGATCAATGGAGCTACGTAGGCATGTTCATGAAATTTAATTAAGTTCTGTTCCCCAAGAAATCTATGTGCAATGTTTCCCTGCAATCATTTATTTACTATCTGTCATGTAGCTTTTAGCTTTCATCCAGAAAATGATTGGTTTCCACTGCATTTTCATTAGCAGGCGCGCAGTAAAGAGGCTGCTTCTCAAACGGCTTCTGGGAAGGTTTGCTCTTCTTTCCCATCTGTATGTGACTGCCTTCTTGCAAAGAAAAGCTATTAATGTATGTAGACGCACTTCAAGTATGATGGCATTTGTACCAAAACCACCAGCAAAAGTTGGAAAAGAAATGTACAAATGAACAAAATTCAGTTCCACTGCCAAGAGCTATGATGCTGTGGGAACTGTGGCTTTTGCCTGCTTGCATCCAGACTTGGTCTGATCCCGTTGTTGCTGGACTGCGAATACACAAACTCAAAACTCTGTGCTACGGCAGCGAATTTATTTGGGTATGGCAGCAATGCAGTGGCGTGCAACAGCCAGTCAAAGGGGATGGGAAACATCTCATGGCCAGGGAACAGCGCAGCCTCAGGCAGGAGGTCTGAACCCCTTGGCTTATCTGTTGAAATCAAAGAGGCTGCAGAGATGCCCGGGGAGAGGCAGACGAATCCGTCATCCTGCCCACATGAACAGGACTTGGCTGCTAACGTGCCATCTGCTTTGTACCAGCCTGGCTGGAAACATGTGGGCTGCTGCTGGAGGAGAAAGGATGCAATTATTAAGAGTTTCAAATGGATCATCTTCTCCGGTCCTTTGAGTTTCAGCACAGGAAAGGTTATTCTGAATTCTTAAACCCAGAAAATCTTTATAAAGTAAATACTGATGCTTCCTAAGTACAAGTCAAGTATTTTGAAGATTTAAAAGTGGAAGTAACTTAGAGCAGGGTGTGATTCTCCCCATTAATGACCACCAACAGATCTGCCAGTCTCAACAGGACGCAGACTACCATTGGCTGCCTAATCCCATACCTGGGAAATTCTTATCTTTATAACAGGAGGTGACTCATTTGTATTCATTGCCCATCCTGCAAACAAACAAACAAACAAAAAGCAAATCAAAACCAACTAACAGATATAAAACAGGAAAAAAAACTAGTTGTGACATCCATTCCTATTTTAAGGCCAAATTATGTGACAATATTGTCCTTCTGGGAGGGAGGTTATTTTATTTATTTATTTCCATCATGAAGGACGTCAAACCAGTGCACAGAACAAACACTATTGCTACTAAATGTTCATCTTTATGACGACATGTGGAAACGTTCACTGGACTTCTGAAATCAGAAGCGCCCTTGCCCGGGTTGGAAGAGGTGAACTGGCCTTAGCAAAAAGCACCCCCGGGGGCTGCAGCGGAGGAGAATGATGAACAAGCAGGGAGGGACCTGGTCTCTGCCCAGCAGTGGGGATGTCACTGTGTTCTGGAAATTCCTCCCAAAGACCAAACTTTAACCAACGTTTCAATCTCTCTGCAAGAAATGGTATCTTTTGACTGCTGCCTTCACCTGCAGGACTTTTTAAAGCAACAGATTCTTTAATAAAATCTTTGCTGTTGAAAGCATTTTTATCAGCATCCTTATTTAAATATTCTTTGTCTACTTAAAGTAAGGCAGACCAGCTTTCTATCTGCAGACTCTGAATTGAAGGAAGGGAATGATTTATTCCTCACATAATATAAGTGCATTGACTTGAGAGAATAGAGGATTTGTTCTCTTGAATGCTCACAAACGAATGAAATCAAGAATACCTAAAAACTACTCTCCCCCCAGCTAAGAAACACGTGTTTTTGCATCTTGATAATTGTGGCTTCACCAGGGAAAGTAAAGACACCCTTGGGCTGCATGTGGTTTAGGTTAAACAAAGTCCAAGGCAATGAAAGAATTTAATCAAGCCATGGGTACAAAACCTCTCTAACCAACAATTCTTGTGGTTTAAGAGGGGATGGAAGGATTGAGAGAAAGTTGTTCTATCCAAAAATGGCAGGAATTACAGAAGTAAATCAGACAGAAAAAAGCATGCGTAGGTTATAGCATGTCATGATCAACCAATAAGACAAAAGGAACCCAACCTTCAATAAATTGTCAGCAATGTGTTTCCGGTAATGACCTCTCAAGGAAGAACAGCTGTACTTCAATAAAGTACATTAAATATATTTGCTATGTCAAACAATGAGATATCTTCCATAGCAAACCTTTCTAATTAGCCAAATCACATGGGAGCCTACACTTTTGCCAGGGTGAGAAGCAATAGAGGGATAACGCGCTGCAGAAATGCTTGGCCAGATCTTCAGCTGTGGTAGCTGGAGCAGGTCTACTGGGCTCAGCAGAACTTTTGTCATTAACCTAAGCTCTTCATATTTACTCTTCTGCCCATAAATATAACATATAACGCTATCAATATTAACAATAAATATAATAAATGTTATAATAAATAGCATTATCTATGCATAAAAATGATATTACCACTGGCCCCTATTGGGCCATTAATTCAGAAACAAATTCTCCCTTTAATTCTACAAGAAGACAGTGACAAAGTTTTTTTCTGCAACTATGCTGCAACATCATACCAAACGAAAAGAATCAGGCACCCTCTTGAGCACCAGCTCCCTGCACTGACTTTGATGATCACCTAAAAACTAAGAGAGTAAACCAAAGAAAACCAAAGCCAACATACTTTTTAAATAATCAGCAACTCATCAAATTCCTCCTTATTGATTTTTGCATGTTATAAGCAAGGAGGTTTTAGATCTTCAATGAAGCATCTCTATTTTTTTCAGAAGCCCCAGTCTTCTGCTCTGATGCCCAGCCTACGCTCATTTGCCATTTGACACCACACTAAGGCAACAACACTGCAAGAGAAAACTCTGTTCAAATTTTATATGAAAGCACCCATTACCAATACAGGTGTTATATTTAGTTTAACTGATGATCAGTAATCACATTTTCATACGAGTATGCAAATAGTAAATTTGCAAAAAGCCATCTTTGCTTCCCAGTCTCCACATTAGCCTCTGCAATCCTTCAGTTCTTTTTTGTGGAACAAAATGTTGGACTTCCCCACACTACCGGTGAAAACTCTGAGCCGAGGAAAATTCAGTACAATTCCCTTTGTAGAAGCCCAAATAAACATTTTTTTCATGTTCTCTGATGGCATGCTTTTTGCTCACTCAAGCTTTGCTCTGAGTTTTTGGCTATGAGAATATTTAAAGTGCAAAATTCAGTCAAAATCAGCATGTTCCACTGGTTTCTATTTCAGCCTGATTTAATTCTGGTGTAAAAATACTCTCTGATTCAGTTTGATGGAAATTCAACCTGAAGTCTTGAAATAAGTCTCCTCCAAAATATGCAGAGAGAATTTTTTCTTTAAATTTGCCTTTCAGGCCCTGGCCAAAGACTAATGCCCAAAGAGCAGCACTGGGTCTCCATTCCCACCTGCAGTCCGAGCTCAGAGCGAGGATGAGAGCGTCTGCCGGGCTGCTGCTCCCGCCAGAGTAATTCTGTTCTTCTAGAAGCACACACCAAAACTCGGGTTCATTTTCCTGTTTGAAATTAAAGGTTTGGGGATGTTGCAGTCTTTTTCCAACAAACTCCAGAGCCCCATGTCTGGAGCACAGCTATAGCGATTTTCACTGCAGACTTAAAGGAGTTTGTTTTCGAGGTTTTCAGAATGGATTGCAAACCAGGATGGCCAGGGTCTTCTTCACTATATTTTGGGTAGGGGAATTTTTTAGCTGCCTTAGCAACTAATCAATGAGCTCCTATAAATCGCTAATCGCTTTGTTAGTAGATTCAGAAGAATTTTTAATGCTAGTGATTTATGAACCAGCTTCCTAAGTCCATGCAGTTCTTACAGCTGTAGAGTGCTCACACCAACACTGGGCTTACGGACACAAATGCATTTTACATGACTGATAGTCAATAGAAAGCGGTCAACAAGATCACACTCTAATTGAATAGTTTTTATTTATGGGTACTTCGACAAATCTTATACCCAGCTATTGAAATGTAAAAAGTATTCTCACAATTCTAGACTTCTTGCTTTCTTTTAAACTTTATTAGAAAACTAAGGTAACAAGTTAATTTGCGAAAACTAGGAAAACAGCCTACACAGTACTCTGATGTCCAGTATACTCCTGTTCATTCTCTATTTTATTTACCCAGATCCTACTAGCAGAGATAAAACCAAGGGACGTTCATTCCCAAAGAAAAGTCCAAAGCTCTTAGGAAGGCCTTGATAAGGGCCCTCAGCACAGAAATAAGTGCAAGGCTCCTACACTGGAGCAGTGAAGGGAGACATTATCTCATGTGCTAAGCTTTTATATTGCATATTCAGACCTGAATCTTTGTGGACTTAAGAGGCATTGCAGGTGTTCAGCACTTCCCAAATCATCAAAATAACACGCTCACCTACATCAACAGATTTGAAGCTGAGCTCCAATGTTCCTTAAGCACTTGGGTCAACATTAGGAGACATAATAATGCCAGCAATGCTTTATTGTATTCCAGTATTCACTTGAGCACGTCTTCTGAAAGCAGCAGGGGAAAATCACTCAAGCAGGATTCTTTGGACTGGCCAACTCATTCGCCAATATGCTTTAGTGACAATTTAAGCAATTCCACCAAGCCTAACTCACTTTGGTCTATTTTCTTCCTTTACAAAAAATATGGCTTTGAGCAAGTTTCATAAAAGGTTATTCTTGCTCTTTGCAAAGATGTAATTTAGATTTTGCTTCTTGTCTCCATATTTACTGTATGTTAGCCTTGAACTTGAAAAGCTGAAAAAAAGGAGAAAAAACTGAGAAAATCTTGCTGTTACAAATTTAAACAAATCCAGGATGGCTGGAAAAAAGTCCCCAACCTGCTGCAAGGAAGTGTTTGTGCATACAATATGTTGCTGATATTCATTGAATGGCAAATATCTGTGTTATGTTTTCTTATTTACACTCCTTTGCTCTTTCTGATTTTGTTTTCATAAGAACCACAACTACATTTCAGCAAATTTTTAAAAAGGCCAGACCTCACCAGGCTGAATAAAGCTGCAGAAAACCGGCTGGTGGGAGCCGTTGCACGCTGCTCTGCAGAGAGCAGCCCAGGGATGCTGGGCCACTTCCACCCATGGTTCTGCTGTCCCAGCGCAGCAGACCAGGCATTCCCTGTTTCCACACCTCGCCGGGACACCAGTGGGGGAGTATCTCACTGGCACATATCTACTTTTATTACAGCAAAACCCTCCTCTGATCAGCCAGTCTACAGAAACGGTGCACGCTGTTCCTGGAAAACATCCAGCTCAAGACTGCAGTTTAAAAAACATTGATTTTTTTTTTTCCCCTAAATGCCAGCCCTCCTTGGTTAATCCTTTAGTCACTACAGTCTCTTTCTGGATCACAGAGCAGCAGCAGCAATGCAAACTTCACAGGTGAGGTTCTGCCTCCTGTCCGCACCCACCTGTCTGCAGCAGCAGAGGTGGTGGCCGGGCGCAGTGAGGACACGACCGCAGCCTGTGCCCGCAGCCAGGCCCTCACGGCACTGAACCCTGGGCGAACATTTCCACTGCCTCCCCAATACCTGCACTGCACGAAGCGCACGCAGCCCTCCTGACAGCTTGGAAAGGGAGGGAAGATGCAAACACCAGATCAAAACCCACTCAACAACCTCTTTGGGCAGTGATGATTTTATCTCCTGACCTCACAAACCCCCTTCCACCGCAGAGACCTCCATGGACATGGGACAGAGGGGTAAGGATTTTCCTTGGCAGGAAATCTGTCTAGCTGCTGCACAGGTGTCATGACAGAGGGAGGATTTGCATCACCAAGTGGTATTTTGGAGCAGCAAGGTAACATCTATCTCAAACATTCAAGCTGATGGAGATCACATCCAAAGGGCTATGAAATAACCAGCCATGCTGTGAATACTGGGTAGAGGCAAAGGCCAGTACCCAAAAGCCATCCTTGCCGGTTCCTGAACATCACTATCCATACACTGTTTGAATGAACTCCGAGTCCTATATCCAATGAAATTTTTTACCAATTTTTGCTTCAATTATCCATTAAGCTAGAGATTTTTAGACTGATCTCACAATGAGATTTGACACTATTGGTTTGCAAGAAATAATAGCATTTTTCATCTATGAAATAGCTCTTATCAAACCAACAAACTCTATGGGCTTTTCAGTCTGCCATGACAAACTAGGAAAAAATCAACCATCACTCAAGTCTGACCAAAACAGCTTGCAGCAAGGTCCTTCTGACATGAATACACTAGCAGACTTGGCTGATTACAGCCCCACCACCTGCAGATGAGCATCCTTGTGCGAGAGAATTTTGTTTGGCAAGATGGACCAGATTCACTGATGATGATAATAATTACCTGGAAACAGAAACATCTCCTGTCAACAGGAAAGGTAACTTGCATTATTCATTGGATTAGACTTTATTTTGTTATCTTTTGGGTCATTTTGATCTTCACTGATTTAAAACCAGACAGAACCAACTACTAGAACATAGAACAGTATCAGTTTAAAGAGAGAGGAAAATAGGTGATAATTCCTCTTCCACATCTAACCCATTTGACAACACAGTTGCAGGTGTCACTGTGCAAGAGTACTCAGTTTTGTTAGTCAAATTTCTACCACACAATTCATTTGTGAGTCAGTGATATGTACATCAGTATGGGATCTTTTAGGTCTGTTCACACGTGCAAAGTGATGGGCTGCAGCTGGCTGCATTAATATCAAGTGGGTCATCTTGTATAAAGGACATCAGGATTATCCCAGATATACATGTCCAATGAACGGCCATCAGAGTGCATTCGCAGAGGGTATCACTTGGCATTTCTCTTCCCTGCCGCACAGCCCCACTCCAGAGGATTCATCTGTTTGTCTCAGGATAATCTGAAATCTACTTCACAAACATCTCTGCCCATCAGCCTCCTACCAGCAGTGAAAAGCACGTCCAGCCAGTGTCTTCTTGAAAGGGGAAGGTGAGAAGGCCAAAATTTACAACTGTCCCTAGAGCAAGCAGAGGCAGTGCATGTGCTTCAGGAGCAAGAGCCTTGTTAATTAATTTTTGGCTTTCAGAGCTACAGTGCCAGGAACATCTCAGTTTCCTTTGAACATCTGTAGGTGCTTGAGCTGTTCCACACGTGCAGATGTGAAGTGGCTGGCACAAGGCAAGGCTTAAGCAAATCAGACCGTTGTCCTGATTTTCTCATGTTTGCTCAGACTTTGAAACACGGCAGGGACAGTCATCTGTCTAAATCCCCATATTCGTTTCTGCTAGTGAACTTGAAGGAGCGTTTGCCAACTCCTCTCCACCTGCTTGTTGCA
Organism: Burhinus bistriatus; assembly: GCA_013397275.1. Taxonomy (NCBI): domain Eukaryota; kingdom Metazoa; phylum Chordata; class Aves; order Charadriiformes; family Burhinidae; genus Burhinus; species Burhinus bistriatus. The sequence goes on along the minus strand of VYXH01007236.1, from coordinate 64,956 downwards.
GGAAAACATTTGGGTTAAACTGAAGGCTTGACATATCTAACAAATTCTCCCTCACCGTGTATTGGTGTAGTTCTCAGTATCCCCATCTTTTCCCCAGTTCCTTCTCTCCAGATTGTGTGTGAATTTCCTCTCCTTTTCCTCCATCTGTACTTCTATATTTGTTCCTTTTCACCTAGCAGCTCTCCTCTCCCCCTGCTTTATTGCTCCAGCTAAGCAGAGGGCAACCTGCTTGCTGTGGTGCCAACCCTGCTCCTTGTCGGTGGTACCCACAGCTGTGCAGGGAGCCACGAGAGTAAAAGCAAGGGGTTTGACGCGATATGTCAGAGTCAAGACCTCCCCTCTGTACTGTGAACTGTTCTGAGAGCCTGTTGCAGTCTCAGCCACTGACAAGTAGAGAGAGAGAGAAGGGTCACGATATCAGGGTTTTGGTGGCAATAGCAATATGCAGACAGGGGCTGCCATGCAGTTTCTCCCCATCCCATCCCACTGCCATGTCACTCAGTTCCTAGCGCTCTGCAGACACTTGCATACAGCCTGCTGTGCTGCTGACCCGCTGCCTGAAGCTAAAGCCTTCTCCGTTTCCAACCTGTTATTTTGCTGTTCTGGCAATCACAACATCCATGTGCAGGACTGTCACCCACAGTCCTGGCAATGCTGCGAGACTGGAACCAGGCATAAAGGGCTGGTTTGTAGGTTATGGGAGGTGGTGAAAAAGAGCGTGCTGCTGCCGCTGCGAAGTCAGGAATGGGGCCAGGCTACAAAAGGCTGAGCCAGCCCATATGCTTTAACAGCCCTCACCCCCGCCACAACATTTACCAGATGTTTAAGTGCACATTTTTGATTCATCACATTGTAAAGGTTGAAAACATTTAAAAATGAAGATCCAAGCACAGGCTATCACCTCTTCAAAAATGAGAGTGTTTGGAGATGAGGTTTTACTTCAAGATCATCAAAACACTGGGGGGAGAGGCAAAGGTGGGGAGGGTGCGGGACCACAAGATGGTTCAAATTAGAAATCCAACCTTAGCCAGGATAAAATTTAAGTAAATGTTTTTAACATAAGAGAAACTGGAGGGAAAGAAAATGCATGAGCAGAACCTCACCTCCTTTCCTCAACTCATACTCCACCTGTGAGCAAGAGCCAGGCTGCAACTCCTGCCTGCGACTCCTGCCCACCAGGAACTGCGTTTCAAAGAACTGTTTAATTATGGCTCTAATGTACCAACACAGCCTGTCTCCCAACCCTCCTTTGCATCGGCCTATTTGAAACTGGAGAGGAGCCCAGCTGCGCTCCGAGGATTGCACTGTCATCCCGAGCGCTGGCTCTGCAGCCCATCTTGCCACCCACTCAGCAAAACAGCTGCAGGTTTGCTGTACTGGACGCTTTCTGCATGCCCTGCATTTCGGGAAAACCTCCTCCGCAGAGAACATGAATCTCCAATTAGCCTTAATAGCACCTAAATTTGAACAAGGGAGAAAATATCACACAATATTAATTGTGTAATTCTGTTACCAGCACACACTGTACCCATGTGAGTAGCTGCACAGTTTACATCCCCTTTTGTCCATCTGATCTACTTTCAAAAGGATCTGCACATGAAAAATGTTCTTTATCTTCGTGCCAACCACAGGCATTTACCTTCTGCCTAGTTGCAGCATACAATGTATTTCATGTATCAAAACACTATTCCTCCCTCTATTCTTCCTCCTTTGGAAATAATGATCCTTTCCCAGTTCTGAAGAGTCCCTCAACCGTGCATTTCACAGGAGCTACCAAGCGGCTCTGCAAAGACCACCTCTGCATCTGCCTAACCAGTTGTATTAGACACCACCCATGTTTAGGCCCATTAACCTGATCACAACAGCTTGATGAATTAATGCTTATATAGACACAGTTGGCAGCTTCTAATTAAATAATTATGGCTAAGCAGCTGCAGAGAAGTTGTAATGTTTCACTAGAAAGCCAGATGTCAATTTTATTGGTCCTCAAAGTTTCAAATGAAATTATTTGGGGAGATTTGGAAAGGGGGTTCTTTTGCTCTAGGTGAATTCTGTAGATATCGTGCCTGCTCTCAGGTCGACTGGCTGCAGCCAGACCCCAAGCACGTGGCTGGAGAACCTCTGCAGCCCACCAGTGGCTCTATCGCAGCAAGCAGCAAATGGCACAGAGCGTAACAGAATGATTTGGATCAAGATAAAAGGGTGATTTGGCACCACAGTCGTTGCTTTAGCTTTTACCTAGGGAAGAACCCTTTGAAGAATCCATCTCTGAAACTGTATCAGTGTCAAAAATCCACAAAACTGATGAGCCAAACGCAAAGCCTGTTGAACTGGATAAGACTCTTTCCAGGAACTTTAATTGGATTGGGCTTTCCCTGCATTGGTGAGAGAAGATTTTGTGACACCTACTATAGAATTCCACTCTCTGAAATTTTTAAGGTACCTCTCATCTCAGTACCTAACCCTCGCTGTAGTGATGTGGAGGCAAAGAGCAATCCTTGAGGGTAAAAATTTCAGTAATATGGAAATCAGCAGTCTGTGCTTGCTAATTCATGTAAAACCTACCTTCATCCTCTCTTCAATTAGCAAACCATTGTGCCTATGAGGAAGTTATATTTTTTTTCTGATTTTAAATATAAATGCAAACACAATTTATTATAATCCATTCCTTTAACTACATTAATTCTCCTCCTATAACTTGTACAAGACACTATGATTTCAAACAGAAGAAGCCTAATAATAGGAATCATCCATCCCTGTCGGAATATATGCAGATCCATGACCTTAAAACCATTTTGCTAAGAAATCCAGATAGAAAACTGATTTTAAGTAAATCTATGCATGTCAAAAATACAGATGGCTTTTCAGGATGCTAACTTAAGCATCATTACATAAACAGATTAGGGCTGCCTGTTGAGCCCAGGCACAAGAGTAGATGGCGCTGAATCCAGTATTACACACAAACTATTCACTTCCTGATACATCTTTCATCTAAAACTTTTGTCAGCTCTCCATGTTACTGAGCCTGCTAACTGTAAGCACAGCACACAGCGCAGCAGGTCAGCCGGCAAAGAAATTATTATCTGTCTCTAAACCCTACTGTCCAAAGCAGGAGCCGGCTAAAGCCCATTTCTACAAATGGACCAAGGCAATGTTCGTCCTTCACCCTCTTGACATGAAAATGGAGGAAAACAGCCTCATGAACCTCTCGAATATTTAAGCATAGCAGTTTTGAAATGATTTTCTGATACAGAATTAGAGGAACAAAATTACCCTCATGTTACCATTGGTAACGGTGCCTCTACCTGAACATCAACTTAGAAAGTTAATGAGCCTGCTAGAGCTATCAACTAAAATTACCCCAACAGTATGTGATCTGATGTGATTGCGGTAAGCAGGGCAGATACTTCACATTATGAGGAGAGTTTGTTTTCCATAGGCATGTTGCATAACAAGGCGCAGCAACTTGCCTCTCTCGGCTCTGAGCCCTCATTTCAGAGCACATCAGCTGGCTCCGAGAAGGCCCCCTGTTGAAAAGCAGCCAGGGGGATGGGATTTTGTTTTCGCTTCCCTGTGTGTAAGTGTGTCAGGTTCACTGACAGATGGCTTGGCTGACTGTGCTTGACTATGATCAAGCAGCTATTACCTTTGTAAATAGGATCCCATTTGAAGATTTTCTGTAATTAAATCTGCAGTATGTTTGCAAGGCTTAGATTGCATCTTGCACGTACTTGGGAAGCGTGCAAGGCAGTCAGATGGCTGATTTACACAGCCAGCGACAGCAGCATCCTTCAGCCACAGGGATGGGGTGCTTTTGGCAGTCTGTGCTGCCACCTAGCCAAGACCAAGCCATGGAGTTCAACCTTGCTTTACATTTTCAAAGCTTAAATTGAAGCGTATCCCCCCCGGATCTAAATAAAACCTCCGTCTGCGGCAGACACAAGGAAATTTGCGCTCTTTACACTTTGAGAATTGTACAGTCAACGGAAAACAGCAGCTTAAAACAGGTAGTTACATTTCCCTCAGAAATGTCTTGTACTTACGGTAGAAGACATATTCAGTGTAGCTGGACCAGACCTTGTCATCTGTGTACTGGTTGACAAAGGAAGCCGTCACCGAGGAGTTACAGGCCACCATGTGGAATCCACACTCAGACAACATGTCGAAAGCCCTCTCCAGGTGCTTGAACTTGAGATAAAACCTGGAGGTGTACCTTTCTGGAGCCCTGTCTGGGTCTCTGCTTTCATTCAAACTTTCTCCAAAGACCTCTTTGACCAGCGCAATCCTTCCACAAACCAAAATCCTTGGGACTCTCCTGAATTTGGCATCTGCTTGGCTCTCCCTGCCAATAGTGCACGACCCCCGGTACCCGATGGTAATGAATCCCCACTTCCGATCAGGCGGTAAGAGCGATGAGGGTGGGCATATTCTCGTGTCACTGCCTTGGGAGACCTCTTCATAGTCACTGTGGCAATAATCATCGGGGCTTTGCTTGTTGTCATCGGGAGTCAGGAGTTTGACCAAGTCCGGGAGCTGGAAGTACTCAGCCTCCCTCTTGAGCCTTCCCTTCTCTGGGAAGTGGTCAGGCAGAACCACTTGCTTGTCCCTGAGATAGTCCAGAATATAGCGGAAAAGGAAACCATCTCTGTCGATGAAGAATCTTCCCTTGGAGTCCTTGGCCAGATCGTTGGCTGTGTCTCTCTTTGGGGTGAACATCTTCCACAGCAGGGAATGAGGGGTGCCAACCAAGGTGGAGTGGCGAGTGAAGTAAACCTGGCCGCCCACATTTAGCTCCACTACCTCCGGGAAGGAGTGCAGCCCAGTCCCCTGCTCTCGAGGAGGAAGGTAAGTCCTGCAGTTGCCACTTAGAGCCATTGTACTTTAAAACAGAAATCAGCAGCACGAAGCAGCAGGACTATCAATCACATCAAAGTGTAGAATAAGGCTCCCAACATTAAGGAGAAACAGGGAGGAAAGGGAAAGTGAGAAAAGAAAAATAGCCAAAAGGTTTGTTTAAAAAAAATCTGATTTGTCCATGAGTGACGGTGTGGCAAATGTGGCTTATACCCTAAGCCACAGAGGCTGGAGAGCAATCACTTCATGAAATGCAATCACACCATTAGATCTTCCAACAAAGCCATCAAAATCAAGGTCAAGCCAAGCCTGTGGTCATTCAAAGGTCTGTCAAAAGGGAAAACAACATAAGACAAATTATTCTTTTGAGCATCACAGAAGCTGCAACAGAGAAAAGCAGATCAGTTTAGAAAGCCAAGCTAGATCTCCTGCTAAATAGGTCTATTTTTTGCAAGTTCTATGCTTCTTTTTCACAAGTACTAATCAATGGAAGGACTAGATATGACTCCACCGTTTAAAAGAAAGTACATACTTCATTTTTAAAGAAACATTGAATTTAGACATGCACATGAGGGAAAAAGAACAGCGAGTCTTACCTTGGTTACAATTAATGCATAGCTCTTGTAAAGGAAAGCAAAATTTCAAGACACTCAGAACACACATACAGGCACACAAAGTCCAGTAAGTATGAAATCCGATCCCAGCAAGGGACAGTAAAGGCAAGAAAAGTGCTCTTAGCAACATCCATGTAGATCTCAAGAGTTAAACCGAGTCACAAGAAAGTTAACCATGGCAGGTGGAGAGAGAAACCAATACATACAGCACGATGGGGGAGAAAAAAAA
>VYXH01007236.1:9262-49697 GCA_013397275.1 Burhinus bistriatus | reverse complement strand
CTCCCCGGCCAGGGCCGGCGCGGACGGGGCCGCTCGGCCTCTCTGGAGCGCTCGCTTTCCGGGTGGGCTCGGAGACCCGAGCAAACCTGGCTGTTCTCTTCCAGATAACTTGCGATGTCTGGGTTTGACAGCTTCAACACAGACTTCTTCCAGACGAGTTACAGCATTGATGACCAGACACAGCCCTACGATTACAGTGGCAGACCGTACAGCAAGTAACTCCTGCATGCCTTTTGAACCTGTGTAACGTGTGCCTCCTGTAAAGCCGTTCAGTCGCGCTGCTTCAGCCACCGAGCCTGAGCTGAGCTACTTCGGGGGTGGTCTGCTTATTCGGGAGAGGACTGGCTTTTCAGCCAGCTGCCTGTACCTGAATTCCTGTTGCTCTGTGTTTTATGAAGAGCGTAACTTAACCTATAAATGGAGACACAAAGCAGTCGTACGCTCAGTACTCTGCCTTCTATGTTTAAAGATTAGACAATTGAAAGGTTATATGAGTGCTCTTAATTATATGAGTAATCTTCACATCTTTGGGAAAAAACAATACGGTTGTTCTCTAAGTCCATCTCCAGTCACTCAGGGAGTAGAAGTTACTTACAGTGTCTCATAAACGAGCCGACAATGTCAGTGGTGATTTCTAGGCTTTAGTAGGGAAGCGTGGCGATGTTTCTAGGTCAGAGGAGCTCTTAGGAATCCTTTGTGAAAATCCAGCCTCAGGCTGAGGATTTTGGTCTCTTACGTGACCTGTGTGATCCCTGCGATAAATGGAGCAGGTCGATGCCTGTTTGCGCCCCGAAAAGGATTACGGGGCTGTGATGTGGCTGGACTCCACTAACACAAGGAAAGAAAGGAGAAGGAGTTCTGGCTTTTCCTTCTTTATATGAATATTTTTTAAGTATTTAGAAGACGCTTACTGAAATCTCTAGTTAGACATGGAAATGGTTGGTGGCAACAATAACTTAGAAGTTTGTTTAGGGACAGAAGATAGCTTTGATGAGGCTTTTTTTTTAAAGGTAGGAATGTATATTTTTGTACATATAAATTTTATAATGAAAGTATTCCAAAGATACTGTAAATTGATTTATTAGTAAATAATTGAGAATATGTGAAATACAAACTGAAAAATCACCCATTTTTTTCCCCTCCTGCATCATGTCCTGTAGGTAGATATCATAATGTGTTTAATGTCAATATCACAATTCTTTCTTATGTCATAATGCTACCTGATGCACATGGTGCCTAAGTGAAGGGGAAAACAAGCTCATATTTTAAATCTGGAGAGTAACATTCTCTAATAGTGAGTTTGTAAATAAGTGTTCTAAATAGCAAATTAATACTGGCATCAAATGAGATGTCAGTAGTAATTAATGGACAATATTTGAGTAAGTTTGAGACATAAAATTTTCCTACTCTTTTACAGGTCTACAGCCTGTAGTAGTAATTCAGTCAATGGAAAATGCTCATTTCTCCAGGCCTCTAGCTTAAAACCAAAAAGCAATACTAGCGTATATAGCAAGAATTAGCTTGCTTAGCTTAACGGTATTGTTTATAAGGGTTTGAATTGACAAACATGGCTCTATGCCTAAAAGGCCTGGATCTGAGTAGCACATCATCTAATGTGACATTTTAAAAAAGAAGAAAGGATTGTCAGCGGCGACTTACTTACTGAAAATAAGCTTTGCTTTAAAATTCTGTATCTGTCCCTAATGCAATGTCATTCTTTGTAGGCAGTATGGAGGCTATGAATACTCTCAACAAAGTGGATTTGTCCCTCCGGACATGATGCAGCAGCAGCAGCCTTACACAGGGCAGATTTACCAGCCAACACAGACGTACGCTCCAACTTCAGCACAGTCTTTTTATGGAAGTAATTTTGAGGATGAGCCTCCTCTATTAGAAGGTATAACTTAAGCTTTATGGCCAGAATCCAGAACTCTTCCCAGTTTGGGGATAAATTGTATAGCAGGGTGTGTATTCCCTCCTTTTGAAAGTGCGCAGTTGATGTGAAATTCTCATTAATTTTTTTTATTTAACTGTATCTTGGTATATGAAATGCATGTTCTTATGTGAACTTCTGCAGTTTTAAATTTGTGCTTTATTACTTCACAGCAGCTGTTCTGTGGAAGACATGATCAATTAAATGGATATTAATTAAATGACTTCATACAGCTCTTATGACAAAACACTTACTACTTCTGTGTTGCAAATAATATTTATAATTGCCCACTTCTTGTAAAATAAATTGGTGCAGTTAATTTCAGTTGATTCTTTAGTTGGAACTGAAGTCTTTCACTGCTAAAGAGGAATGCTAAACACTGCAGAAATTCCTATGTAGATTACAGCCTGTGCAGAATGCCAGAACGGATATGTAGTTAGTGTCTGAATCGATGGTTTCAGTTTCCAGCTCGTAGCTGTCATTGTTCAGTACCAAACAACTGAAGAAACCCTTACTGTTACTGATGAGAGAGGTATTCATGATGCCCATCACCTGCACCTATTCATTACCTTTCACCCTGCTGTGCTTTTTTTGTTTTCTTCAAGAAATTATTTTGTTTACACAGCTGCATCCCAGGGGCCTGAGGTGGGCAAGTAGTAACTGCGTTCGTAACTAGGTTTCGACACACAACTGTGGTCAAACCGTATGGATGGAGAGTTGAAATCATATCTAGCTGGAGGGAGCTGTGAAACTCCTTGTCATGAGACACTGAGTGTTAAAAGGGGTGGGTGGTTTTTTTTTAGTGGGCTCAACGTCTGGTTTATGAAAGAGAAATCCACTGAGGGTAATAAAGTACAGGGAAACTACTTTGAATTAGAAGTCCTTGAGCCAATAGTCATTGGAGACTTGGAGAATCTGCGTGTTCTGTGCTTATACTCTTCCGTACGTATCTGCTTTTGGCCACTTACAGGGGCAGGGTACTGGGCTAAATGAACTTTTGGGCTGACCCAGAACACTGTGCTTATGCTCTTACCTGGTCCTTTAGAAACCGCTTTATCACTTTGGAGCATTTGAGACCTGGAGTCTGTGGAGGCAGCAGACTCAGCAGCCTGAGGAAAGATGGAATGACTCCATTTTCTGGTCCCCATAGAAATGTATCTGGAGGAGATTTAAAAGTGGAGAGGCAGGGAAAACAAAGAGTGAAGCAAATGGGGGTGACAGGAAGGGGAAAAATGAAATAAATATGCATAATTCTTTTCATGTAATTTGTAGAATTGGGGATCAATTTTGACCACATCTGGCAGAAGACACTAACGGTGCTACACCCATTAAAAGTAGCAGATGGCAGCATCATGAATGAGACTGATTTGGCTGGACCAATGGTCTTCTGTCTAGCTTTTGGAGCCACATTATTACTGGTAAGATATTGATTGGAAAATATTACTGTTTGTGCATTAATATTTTTGGAAATGCTGGGAAAAAAGCCAAGTTACCTGTAGGTTTATTGGAATTGACTTGGCATGGAGGCCAAAAAAGCCCATCCTGACCAAGAATTTGTAGCTGTATGGAAGAGGAGCTGGGGCTTCACACACCGCTGATTGAAATTCACGAGTTCACTATCAGTTTACATCAGTGGAGTTTGAATCCAAGTCTTTGTGCTTGGTTTTTGCATGGCAATGATTTCAGTGTAATTCATATTTCTTTTCGTGCTTTGCTTTTGAAGAATATGGCTCCCTGTTGTCACTGGAATGGGTGTGACCCACGTTCTCAGACTTTTACCTGTTTGGCATTTTTTAATAGATTGAGATGTTTTACTTTCAAAATTGTAACTTGTGTTTTTGCAGCATCTCTGTTATCTTCTATCTTATCAAGAGTCAGAACAATGGACACATTAAATATTTGAATATTTATTTCATTTCTTCATTTAGGAGTTTCTTTTTATCTCTTACTGTGTCTAATATTTGAATCTATTTCTCTGTTTTGTTTCATTGTATTTCTTTGCTCCATACTCTTTATTCATTGTTCTCTACTGCTGTTCAAGAGGCAAGGAAACTCAAAATTCACATGTAAAAAGTGATTTCATAAATACTGATACATTAGGTATGATTTTCAGTATCAAGAGTCAGTCTGGTAAAACACTTCTAAAGTAAACCTGCTTTCAAATTGTTTATACTTCTTAATAGGTCAGCAGCTGTTGAAGCCCAGTGGTTATTTTAGTTCAGCTTAATTGAAATAAGATTGTGCGTTAATGAATCGGAAGTGTCAATTATAAAATGACAGAGTAGCAGCAGTCAGTCTTCCTTGTCATTGAAAGCCTCAATATTTTTAATAATTTTTTTCCTCTAAATGTCTTCAGGCACTGCATTTAATTTTGCCTAAAATTTCACATCGCCACAACACTTAGAACACAGTGTGTTGGTACCAAGGGGGCTTTAAGCCTACTTCAGTAGGTAACTTTTATTTATGGAAACGAGGCCAGTAGAATTAATAAACATATTTATAATAGATACATTTGAATGTTCTTTTCGTAAGAAATTATCACTTTCTCCTGTGTGGGTTTTTTTTTTTTAAATACATTGAATGTAGTGAGAGAAAATAAGCTTAACCTAGCAAAAAGATTAAAGCAGATAAGATTGCATTCTATAGTGCTTGAGGAAGAAGAGAGTTGGATTATAACAAAACTTAGTTTGGAAGTTAATAGCGGGAGACAGACCTCAAAGCTATACCCCGTCGTAGCTTCAGTAGCTGCATGGTCCTGTGTTCCTGCAGAGGTGGACACCATGCATTGTGTGCATTTTGATAGATGTTATAAAGGAAGCATTGATCTCATCGTTGGAAAAAGAGATGATGACACAGGATACATAGGTTTTGAAATAACGCACATATGCTTTCTGCATACTTGTTAGTAAGCAAAGTTCTGATTTTGATTTTTAAAAATCCACGAATTAATTCTGCCATTCGTATACAGTGCTTTCCCAGAAACAGCTGAAACTGAGCTGTCATTTTTTATAATTTACCTTGTGCTATAACTTTGAGTCTATCACAAATTAAAGGACTTAGCTCTGAATTAGTGAAGAAGTTCCTGAATTACAGTTTTCTGGTCTTTAGTTCTGTAAAGAGTATTATTGAAGTAATCAATTGACATGAGAAGTTAGTTGATTAAACCCTGAAGAATTCATAGTCTTTTGCAGTCCAGTTCAGAGAATAACAATTCCATCAAAATCTATTTATCGAGATATGTAAAGTTAGGATAAATGTGTCTCTTAGGTGCCTAGAATATAAGGTGTCCTGGAATTCAGGTTGTGGGAAAATACTGCCTGTTGAATTTGAGTATAGGAGTTGGGGGTGGGGGACAATGGAGAAAATGAAGATATTCTGTAAAGATTCTTTCCTTATCCCTTTGTTTGTGGGAGGCATTACTTCTTCAGGTAACTAACGTGCATTACTCTGCTTGACTTTCAGGCTGGTAAAATTCAGTTTGGTTATGTGTATGGAATAAGTGCAATCGGATGTTTAGGCATGTTTTGTCTCCTGAACTTAATGAGCATGACGGGCGTCTCGTTTGGCTGCGTTGCCAGTGTCCTTGGATACTGTCTTCTTCCTATGATCCTACTTTCCACTTTCGCAATTGTATTTTCGTTGCAGTAAGTACATAAACTTTATAATTTGGTAATAGATTCCTCTCTATGAGATGGTGAAGGAAGTTATTAAAAGGAATTTTCATATTCAGTGATGAAGCAGCATATAATTTGAATATGACAGGAACTTGTAGTAAGGATAAAAACATAAATATCAACAGTCTTCAGGTATTTACCGGATGAAAGACACGTGAATACTGGTTTTATCTCTAAGTCAGTTAACAGCTTTTAAATACATAGATTCCAATAACAATATCGAGTTTGTTTTCAGTCAGCTTTGAATTTGACAAATCTCGGTACCTGTAAAGTCTAAGAGTAATTATAATTTAAGATGCAAATTTGAACTTGACAAACAGAAGAAAATCAGTGTGATTCCTCATCACTGTATGAAGTTAGGGACTGAAAAGAAAGAACTTGCTACAGTTACTTTAGTCACCGCTTTGATGTTTCATATGCAAGAAGTTAATTTTGTTTTTTTTATTATTATTTATTTTATTTATTATTTATTATTTTATTTATTATTTTTATTCATAATTGAATAATATCGTTCTGAGTCTTCACTGGTAATATTTCATTTAATCTCAAATATAAAAGCTAAAATTCATCTTAGAATCTGTAAAAGGTGTTAGAAGGAGTCCAGTTACGACTCCTGAAAGCCTATATACACAAGTCTTATATGAAATCTCTTTTTATTTCTGTCTTTACAGGGGAATGATGGGGATTATTCTCACGGCTGGAATCATTGGCTGGTGCAGCTTTTCTGCTTCCAAAATCTTTATTTCTGCCTTAGCAATGGAAGGACAACAACTTCTAGTAGCATACCCCTGTGCTTTATTGTATGGAGTCTTTGCTCTCATTTCTGTGTTTTGAATAGACTGTCCAAACTGTTGGGACTCCAGTGGGCCAAAATGAAAACATCTACTTGGAACGTTTAGTTGGACCAGAAACAGCTGCAAACAACTGTATAGCGTTGCTGTCACGAAACTTAGACCTGTTTTGAATCATCTGGATCAATGAAAACACGTCTCGTGTTCACTTTTTTAGGACTTTGAATACTGTTTTCAATTGACCTGAGGTGTCTATAGCTTTAATAAGTGTTCATGCTTATCAAGTTAATGTAGTTTCTTTCCCATTCCTGTATCATTAGAAAAGCAACTTTTAGTTGTTTATTTGAGGGCTGTGTTTTTTTGTTTGGTTTTGGTTGGTTGGTTTGTTTGGTTGTTTTTTTAGGGGAGTGAGGGAGGGAGAAGGGTTGTAGTTACAAATTGATAGATTTTTATCCGAAAAAGTTAACAGAACTGCAGATGCCGTAGATTTGGGGTACTCTTTGAATAAATCTGCAGTAATAAGGAACCTTTTTCCTGTCCCCTCTTACGAAAAGCAAAATGCACAAATAAACACAAGCAATTAGGGTATTTTCTGTATTTTAACAAATTGTACTCTTAAGTTCCTTTGTCTCATTTGTTTGTTCATTTGATGTGATAGTATTTCAGGATTTAAGATACTTCAGTTATGAGTTAGAAAACAGATGCTTAAAAGTTAAAGGGATCTGTAATTCTGTCACACTTGAAATATAATACGTTTGGATGTCTAAGTAGCTATATGTTAACTTGGATTTCTGAAAATGACTTCAACTAGAGTTTCTTTTCCTAATGGTGCACATACAAGTAGATGAAGAGTAATCTCTTTTGCAGTACTTCCAAGAAAAACACCATTTTGAAAATGTTATGCTTGTCAGTATTGTAGTTACTGTAAAATAATTTAAGGCATATTGATTAAATTTTCCTTAAATTTTGAAAAAGGTGTTTGATTTTTCTAATCTTTCTTTTTTAATAGAGTTCAGTTACTGAAATAGAAACTTCAATATTGAAGCAAAATCATGTTTAAAACTATGCAGTTAGAGGATTTGATATTTGCTTCAGTCACAAATACTTAATCTTACATGAGAAGTATAATCTAGTTGGTGATGTTAGTCACAAGAAGCCTTACAAGTATGAGAAGTGGGAAAGCAAAAATAGTTGTTTCACATAAGCACTTGCTAATTCTTAAAATAAGCAAGAAAAGGATACAGATATTTTAACTCATACTGGGGGGTGAGGTTACTTATATAGATAGTACTTCCCTGCTCCTGACTTGGAAATAAAAAAGCTCTAACAAAGTGCTATATTATAACTACCATTCTTCAGCAATTTAATCCAAGTGATTCAATTTAATTGAATTTACCACAGGTGTTAGTCTGATGTTCATCTGTCATGTCCTTGGAATGATGTATTCGTAGACTTCAGGAGTTGAATCACTGGTGAGACGTGTTACGTTAAGACCCTCTGGTAAGACTCAATGTGCGAATGCATCTTCAAAGGAAAGCTTTCATCTTGGTGATCTGTTCAAAGGCTCAGCACATGTTTTTGCTCACTCTTGCCTTAGTTTTGCACGTTCTCCTAACAATATCTTCCTAGTGCCACTAGAAGTTACTGACAAGGTCCTTCTTTGTTGGCCAGAGCTGGCTTTTGCTTGTGTCACTGTGAGTTGTGGGAAGTGTCGTATGAGTGTAAAGCCTTTAAGAACCAAACACAGATGCACAAAACCATTCTGCCTTGCATTGTGTACTGTAACTGGCTGTTAGAATGAATTTTAAAACTCAGATGCATATAAGAAACTTCAGTTTCTTTCCAGAAGCGAATTCAAGAGCCCAGATAATTTTCTGCTTTGATATGTTATTACAAATTATCATCCTAAATTAAAGTGGCGAGTTGATTTTATTTAGCAAAATGTTTTACTCTGTAATTCTGATGTCTTTGGATTAGTAGACCACATCTGCCCTGGCGCACAAGGTTCTTACTCTTTTTAATGAAGAACATTACCTGCTGATGGAGCATGATGTCCTGTATATGTGGAAATAAATTACTAACGAGGCCTAATTAAATACAGAATTGTTCTAGTAAGTATATAAGCTCACATGCTTCCTTGAGCACATCAGGTTCTAATACTCAAATATTGTATTTTTTTGAAGTGTGCTAATTAAGCTTGCCTTGCATATACAAATGTGGTTCATTTCTTAAAGCTTGCACTGATTCTGTAGATAGCTTCCGGGTGATTACTTATGTGTTAAACTGTTATAAATAACCTTTTCTCTCACCACAGCATGAGCAAACTAAGTGCACAGGAAAAACATTAAAATTAGCTTGTCTCAGTATAGCACTGGCCATACAGCTGCTGAGTTTGGAAAGACCATATGAAAAGGTATTTATTTAGATATATACATTCACAAAGTCCTTTTTCTGGCAGTAGAGGATATTGCATGTTCTACTCGAGCAGTGAGGTTTGACCAGTGAGTTTCAGGAGCATTTTGTGTTCTTCAGCTCACATTGTGGAGAATTTAACAGTGAATTTCTAATGAGTCTCTTGGGGGCAGGAGAGAAGTGGATGGGCGTAGAAGGTCAAACGCTTTAATTCACAGAGGACTTTATAAAAACACGATGTTATGTCTAGACTGGTAGTCTTAAATATCCCAAATTTCTGGTACTTTAATTAATGTGATTCCATTGACTGTGTTTATTGCCTTTCCAAAATCAATTCCATTGATTTTCTGTAATAATGTTTTGTCCTAGATCTTGCTTCAATTTTAATTAACATTTCAGACCGTTTCATCTTGCCATCACATAGAATGATAAGATTGTATGCTGTAGTTCTTTACTCCCACGTTTGGCTTTCGTATTTAGTAGGACTTTTTTTCTTTTTACTCTAAATCTGAATTCTCCCCCACAGTCTGTTAACATCAGTATTCTTATCTAATTTTCAGATGAAATACTAACATTACTTGCTTCCATCCTGCATTGTCTCTTGACATTTTCATATTACTCAGCTTAAAGCATTCAAATACGAATGCTGGTATTGCTGTTTTAAAGCCACTTTTGTTATCACA
Source organism: Burhinus bistriatus (assembly GCA_013397275.1). Lineage (NCBI taxonomy): Eukaryota > Metazoa > Chordata > Aves > Charadriiformes > Burhinidae > Burhinus > Burhinus bistriatus. The sequence goes on along the minus strand of VYXH01007236.1, from coordinate 40,204 downwards.
CCCAATGTTGAAATTACTCCTATTCTACAAAAGTTAAAAGTTACCTTTTTCAGTTTGTTCATTTCTTGTCCCAGTTTGTCGATGTTTTGACAGTGACTTTATTTTTCAGGTCACTTGTTTTGCTACAAGGCAGCTGCTGACTTCAGTTCAGTTTGTTTCTATAGGCAATATTTCTGTAAGTATCAACAAATTACATGGCACGTTCTTTACTAAAAAGCATGTTTTTTCTGTGCTTTTATGCCTTTCATCAGTGCGCTGGTGTTGGCATCTGTTCTTGAGGGGCAATTACTTGTTTAGTGATGGATGAATACCTTCAGAAGCCACAGAGAGAGGGACCGATCTGGTATTTTGTGTGAAGCCAGACCTTCCTCCATCCTCACGGCTGGAGAGGAGTATCCTGGATTTGACGGGGAGCACCAACAGCGCCGTGCACCAGTGCTGCTTGTGCTTTGCACTGCCTTCTCTCCAGAGGAACTACCGTATTTCCATGGAGTTGAGTGGTCCACACTGGGTTACTGTAGAGGCCATTCATTTGGGTCTGCGATAAAAAGCTGGAATACCCTTAGGCTTGTCTCCAGGTATCAGCACCAGGACATTTTCACTGGATAATCCGCGTACAAAGGAAGTGGGGTTCTCGCTCCTCTAGGGACCAGCGTTTGCAGCGGGGCACAGGCTCCAGGGTGTGCAGGCTGGGCTGGGTCACAGCCCGGGAGCACTCAGGGGAGGGAGTCACTCACTAATGCGCTAACGGTGCTTTAGTTCCTATCGATACCATTGTTTAAAAGTTTGTTAATGTCTTTTAGGAACCACGTTAGCCGAAAGAACAGCCAGCAGTTTGGGGTGTGGTGTCCCTTATGTCATACCACAGAAGCAGGGTTTGCCAGAGAGAGAGCACCTTCGCTGTGCCTGTTGGCTTGTCTGGACAAGGTTTCAGTCTCCATCTTCTCCCAGACGTTTTGGAGTGTCTGCTGTTAATGTTACAGGCTGCGTCTTAACAAACAGTGAAGGAATGATCTTTAGAGGTCCCTTCCAACTCTGAAAATTTTGTGATTCCATGAATGGAGTAACTGGGGCTTGCTATTTCCTGCTTCTCCGCTGGGTGGGCCTGCAACGTATCTGATGTGGTACAACATCCCTGATGGATGGCGATATATCCGCTGTGCTGCGATGCTGCTGACATGCTTGTAAGGCAGGACTCAGGGCTGGCACAGCTCACCCTCAGGGAGCCTTTCCCCTCCTCCTCCCCTCCTCGCTTGTCTCCCACGACACCGATAGCAATTACGTTCCCAGGTGGTCAAACCACTGATGGTGTCAAGCTGGGTTTCTGTTCCCTGTGATGGGAAAGGGATTCATTTCAGCCACGGCCTGTGGAATCAGTGGAGGTACTGTGTGTGCCGGGTAGCCCTCCCAGCAACGGGAAAACTTTGCTACATCTCATTCTCTGTATAAAGCTGTAATACTTCTAACCAGCTTTTTTTTTTTTTATACGTTACCAGGAAGTGTCTTCGTTTTCTGTATGCAGTCCAAAAGCACATAAAACTATTTTTCTCTGGGTAATTCATTACCTTTCCAACTGTTGGGTGATGCAGACCGGCAAGCTCTTCCCTAGTGTGGATCATGTTGTGTTGTTGCACTGTACCTTTTGTCCGTGTAAGCTGACACATCCTTCCTTTGCTATACTTTTAAAATTTAGTTAAATAGCATCCCTCTCAGAACAAAAAGAATTTATTTACACCATGTATGGGATCAGAAGAGTTTTTAAAATATTTTTTGTTGTTCAGGAGTTGCAAGCCCTAATACCTCAAGATGCGAAGACCTCAGATTATTTGTTGTGGTTATCCTTGAGTGTCCTGTGGGATGGGGAAGCGCTGGTGTCCTGTTTTGTAGATGAGGGATGGAGTAAGGAGATGTATGTCATTTGTGTAAGTCCTGCTGCGTTTGACCATCTTTATGCCAGCAAAACGTAATGGGGTTTTTCTCCAGGGGGGAATTCTCAGTCCAGCTCTCTGGGACACAGTTTGAAAGTGGGAGGAGATTTTGTAATTGGAAAGTCTGTCGATTGTGTTTGCCAGCTTTGTGCTTTCCTAATCAAAGCCAGCAGGCCGCTAGCCAAACAGCAGTCCATGCTTTGGGAAGGATTGCAAGCATTGTGCCCTTAAGGGCATTTTTTTTCTCCTATTATTTCTTTGCTTTATTGCAGAAGGTACTGACATTAGAAAAGCGAGGATTCTCCGGTCCTTATCGGGAATGGTGAAGTGGAAGATTGTCTAAAATTAGACACAGGTCCTGGAATAAGCCTCTCTCAAGAATTGTACCGTAATTATGTGTCTTTAGAAAGGAAGGCATTGCTCTGTTTCTTTACACACTGAGCTCCACCACATCATTCTTGGAATTACAGTGCTCTTACCATGTATATTCGTATTTGTTTTTTCCCAAAAATTCTTGCTTTTCTGCTGTTAGCATAGGAAAATCTAATTTTCTTGGATACTTGCCTTACCTACTGATCTATCAAACCTATTAACTTTTCAGTCACGGAACTTGTGTCCGTGCAGGAGCTGAAGCCAAAGGTAGGAAGCGTTGTGTGCTTCCGTCGGAAGGGTGACCCCAGTTCCCGTGAGCCTGTGTCTACTGCACGCGGCCACTGCAGTGACATGAAGTTGCCATCAGGCTTTGAACCAGACCCTGCCAAAGGCACTCTTGACCTACCTGTGTTTTCTCAAATCTGGAGAATAACGATTTAACTGCTGATGAGGAGTCGGGAAAATTCCCTCTCTTCAGCCTGCCGGTTCCCCGGCGCACAGCGTCCGGTGGCTCCTGCGGCACAGGGTGTGTTTTCCCCTCTGTGAACACGTGGTTTGCCTCTCGTGTTGCTAAATGCGTTACAGGAGGATATTTCGCCTGAGACCTGCACAGGGTTTCCTCCTGCGCAGCTTGTCCCCCGGTCAGCCTGTCGGAGACAGGTCACTGGAGATGCACAGGGTGACGGTCCAGCTGAGCACTGGGACCAGAACTTTTTGGCAGAGGCTCTCCAGGCCCGTTGGCAGCAAGCACCAGTGAAGGCTTATCTCCAGCGGTTTTTATGAATCCAAACTCGAGGCCTTTTGGGCCTCAGGGTAAAATCCAGACGTTCTTACTTGGGATGTGATTTATCCCGCTCCGGTGGGCGCCAGCTTCTCAGTTCTTTTTCAGGCAAAATTCCCATTTAGCTCAACGGGAGACTAGCTGAATCAACAAGATGAATATCTGGCCAATAACTATGTCAGGCGAATCTGGACAAATATCCTCATTTACAAATAAACCCGACAGGCTAGGACACTTGGCTAGTACCTCTACTGCAGTCAACATCAGACCCAAGCCTCCCGAGCCTGTGCTCGGACAGGCCACATCCACAGGGAAAAGAATTTCAGTGTTGATCGATTGATGCCAGCCCCTTACCTCAGAAATGTGCAGAGCCTGAAAAATATGTTCATAGAGGACTTTAATTTTGGTAGAGGATACAATCTGCAGAAATGAAAATCCATCTTAAAAACTTACTGTATTAACCTGTTCGTGTTCAGTTAGCCAGGAAAGCTGAAGCTCATATTGTCCCCATACCATCAAGGCAAACGCTACAGATTCATGACAGGTTATAGAGGATTTTAATGAGTTCAGTGCCTTTTTCTTTACTTATTTAATCTTCACTTTATTAATATGAGTTAATCTGATTGTTTTAGCAACTAGTTCAAATGTTGTCAATAGGAAAAGATAATCGAGCGTCTTGGCAAGGCTCTGCTGGTAGTGCGGCTGCTCTATTGAATCACAGATGGAAACATTTAAATTCAGGATGATTTTCTCATTCCAGTGTTTTGTCCGAATTAAAAATCACTGGTTCAGACAAGGTTAGGAGATCTAAAGCGGGCAGTGTCTGCACTTAACTAATGCCAACAGCAGACGTCACGTTACTTGCCGCTCTGCTTTCTTACAGATTCATTTAGCCAAATTCTGCCAGATACCAGTTTGGTTTATCTTAAAAGCCCTGAGCCTGCAAGGCACGGAATTACCTTTAATAATTTTATATGAGATTTGAGAAATGTTAACATTTCCCTCGAGGATACAAAGAGTGTTTTTTATCTTTTGGAATAGACTGTTCCAGGAAAGTCAGATGGGGTTCTCTGCGCAGCGGGTACACTGTGAAACCATGGACTTCTGGTCATCGCACTCGGAGGAAGATCGGTCTAGTGGCCACACTCATGGGGTTGGATGCAGATTTTCTGAAGTACGGCCTCAAAACTGATCTCTGAAAATCATATGGATGCCTCATTTCATCACCCTCCTGTGAGCACTTAGTTTGGCTCCCTGGGGGAAGCCCCTTCCTCCGGGTCCCCTGTTATGGGGGTGGGGTGAGCACATGCAGTCAATGGTGAAGCCCCATTTCTCCACCACTGGAGAGCAGGTGGGGCCCAGCATGTGGGGCTGGATGCAGAGCACTCCAGCGTTGCACCAGTCTTCTAACACCGCCCGTTGGATTAACACCCGTGCTTTGTTCCCTGGCCACCTCCGTGGCTGCCGCTCCAGTTTTCCCCCATGAAGGCTGCCTGTTCCCACATCCTCCTCTGCTCTCGGCTGCAGAAGGTGGGTCTGGATGGCACCCAGAGAAGTCCATCACCTGATGTAAAGGCAAGATTAACTCAATTCTGACAGATAGGTCTGACCTGTCCTTTAAAACTCCAGCTGGAGGGAAATGACACAATCTCCCTTGAATACCTTGTCGGTGCTTTGCTAACTTTATGATTAGAAAATGGTCCATGATGTCAGGCTTATTTCTTCCTATTTCTTCCTCCCTTTAATGCACTTTATTATTACTATTCTATCCACAATAGACATGAAAGACAGCTTATTCTCTTCCTTTTGGCAGCAGCCTTTTACATAATGGTGAACTCATTCTATTTTCCCGTCATTCTTCTCTTTCTAAGAAAAAAAGCCCTGTTTGACTAGCCACTGCAATCCCCAAATCCTCTTCTACAGAAATGTTACTGAGCCCATGGTTACCCGTCTTGTTTATAGGCATTGACATTTCTTCTTTGAAATAGCATTGTGCACTCTACTGAATTCCATCTTAACAATTCAGATCATTTCTCCAATTTATGTAGATCAATTTGAACTCTAATCCCATCTCCAAAGTGATTGCAATGCCTTCCACTTTGTTACCATCTTTACATTTCATCCCCCAAGTTGATTAAAACGGTGAATGGTGCAGACTGAGGATGGGGTATATCGCCTGCGTTTAACAGTGATGCAGTCACGATTTCGCATTCACCTTTCAACCTTTATAGTATTTTTTCTGAACTGTGTTTCTTGTAAATCAAGGTATCGCATCTGCTGCTTCCCCATCTTTAATAAGGCCAGCTACCTGAAAGAAGGTAACTGGGTTTGCCTAACCTGCTTCCTCCATTACAAGACCACATTGGCTGTTTCTTATCATCTCATTTTCTTCTATGTATTTACAGACTGATTCTTTTAATTATTTTCTAGCCTCCTCATAGGCATTAACATTTGTTCCTCAGGTCCTCCTCTTAAAAACTGCTTTATTTGTCCCTCCGTAACTACAGTGTTTGTGGCCCCATCCCTGCACTTGCTGCACACGTTCTCAAGATGATTGCCGGTGGCTGAGCAATTGCTCTGTCCAGTTCCCTGCGAATCCCCGGGTATCATTTAGTAAGCCTCCATGGACGCACAATTTACAGAAATAGTCTTAACCTTTTAAGGGTTTAAGCGTTTGGTCACAGCTGGCGTTTTGGTGAGGGCTCAGATAGAAAGGGCATGTTAACCTCCTTACCATCATGCAGTGCTTGCTCTCCTTCCCTGTTAAGTAATGGTCATGTCATTTGCTTTTAATTTTCTTCTAATATATGCGTAAAAACTTTTGTTACTCTTGCTTGCGGCTTTGTTTATTGATCACTTATTACTTTTCCTTTTACCTCAGCATAGGCTGCTTATTTTCTCATCATCTTTACTAGAAGAACATGCATCAAATTCTCTTTGATGGCCTCATTTACTGTCGTCAGCCATTGAGATGTTATTTACAAAAGGTGAAACAACCGGACTAGAGTCTTATAAAAATAGCGCTCTGTATTTTAACCTTTTCAATGCCTTTCAGACGAACAGTTTCACCGCTGAAGATTTTGGGTCTACTTCAGTCTTTGAATACGTGCAAGATGGTGGCTTTGAGTGCTTTTGGATTACACAGCACGAGAGGGTCCTTGTTTCGCTTTGGATTGTTGCTTGTTTGGAGGAATATTTGCTCAACCCTCTGCAAATCGGGTCGCTGTCTTTAGCGGCCAGCCTTGAGTTAACCAAATTTGGGAATTAACTGGCCTGAGTTCTGTTAATGAGTCGCAAGATGGGATCGCTGGTTCTGGAGGGGCAGCGGAGGGGCACGGGGGGTTGGTCTGAAGGCAGACCCAAGCAGCAGAAGCAAACCAGAGCAACGGCACTTTTAACGGCAGCTGGAGGGAAGCACTGTGCTGTGAGCAGAATCCGCTTGTGCAAGTTAACAAAGCAGTGCTTTTCCCGTAAAAAAACGTGCACCTCGGTGAAACAATTAAATCACTTCATTACATTTTATTTGAGTAAAAGCCACAGCAGTTGTATTGTTCTGAAAAGCTAAAGAATGAAAAGGGATCAGTGAATATAATCTTACGTGGAAAAAGAATGCCCAGGGTATGGATTTCGGCAGCAATGATTCAGTGGCAAGAACATCTGCTTGGTTAGCTGCAATTGGCTTTAATGTTTTCGCTGGCTATTTTATACTCTCCTGGAATTCTTATAATCTAAATCCTTTTATCTAAACTTAGATGTACTTAACTATCATGTAATAGTAGATTTGATCTGGAGGTTGGGGATTCACAGTTTTATGCAGTAACAGCTTTCTGAGAGCTGCAGATGTTTCCTGTTGATTTCAGTATCTTTTAGACTAAATGCATTTATTTATTCACATGTTTACACAATCGAGATAACAATTCTGATGCCATGGGGTAGTTTATTTCTGTTCATTTATTTAATGTTTAAATAACATTATCTGCTTTAAATATCAAGGATTGCGTGGGTTTTTTTGTTGTTTCTTTTTTAATTGAACAGGCCTCTCATTTCACTCCATAATCTCTGGCGATTTCACTGTCATATCTGAAGAAAGCATCAGAATTAAATTTTAAGTATGCATATTGACAAAAGACAAGAAGCTCACAATTATAAATGATTGACTGGTCCAAGCCCACATCATTGGATGAATTCTTCACTCCTTCGCACTACTGTTAATTTGGAATAAATTTGCAGCCATCAAGTGATCTTAACTCATGTGGTACATATGAAGATCTTAATGTTCTGCCTGAGTTTTAATTGAGCTTAAAAGGCCTAATTCTGCCTCAAATCTATTCTTTTTTTGGTTTCAGACTTGGAGTCAATGTTGAGCTTAAATTTGAAAATGATCCTCCTGTCTGCGTATCAGCTAGCGATAGTCTTCCCAGCCGGTCGTTGCTCCCATGGACAGGCTCAGCCTCTCCCGCCAGGATACAGGATGCGGCGTGGCCGTGCCGACGTGCTGCTGTGGCCGCTGAGGTAGCTGCACAGCAGATCGCTTCAACATGTGCACGTGTGGAATGGGATGACGTGGTCCACATGTAGCTCCTGTCGCTTCTCATGAGGTTTGTTGCAAATATACAGTCATTTATTTGGAGAATGCCAGGAGGGAATAAAGCCACAAAAGGCCTCGGAGCTTCAGAGTGAGGTAAATAGCAGGCCGTACTATATTTAATGAATGATCATGAAAAACACAGGAAGAGAGAGAGGAAAAACACATTCCCTGGCTATGAAGTTGTTTAAATGTAAGAGTCGGGAGCACTGCTCAGTGGGAAGTATTTTTTTGGCTTTTCCCTGCATAAATAAATCATCGCAGTGTACGTAGCGGACATGGTGATATGTAGTAAATTCTACCCTGAAAGCCCCTCGCCCTGCACTCCCCTCCCTGTCGCGGCACCAAGCCCTGCACGATGCCGGGCTGGAGCGTGACCCCGGGTGTGCGGAGAAGCCGGGGGTGCTGCTGCGGGGGGTGCTGCTGCGGGGGGTGCTGCTGCGGGGTGCTCCCGGCTGCATCTGGCCATCGTTGGGGCCAGGGCTGGTGGCCCAGTGGCACAGGGGACGCAGCAAGCCCATGGCCCGGGGGAGCTGCACGGCTCACACAAAGCTGAGAGCAAGGCTGCTGTTGAGAGATGGCAAGCTTTTCCCTTTCCGTCCGAGTATGACGGGGTCCGAGGCACATTTCTGCCTCCTGCCTGCCGGTCTCTGCCTGTGTCTGTAGACAGGATGCGGAGGATTAATGGTCAAAAAAAAACCCCAACAAAACACACCCCTTGGTTATCCTTTGTACTTTTTGCATTTGGTGTCTTTCAGATAGTTTTACAGGACATCCAAAAAGTTTACCTTGTAAAAAAAAAAAAAAAGGAAAAAAATCAGCTTAATTAGAAAATAGGGGATGAAAAGAATAGCAATACCTTTTCTGTTTCTGTTCACACAAATAGTGAAATAACTAATTTTTTTTTTTTTTTTTTTTTTTGGTAGATTCCCTTTATTTGGGATTGAGAAATGGATGACAAAGAAAGAGCTGGGTTGTCTCCGGGCTTCACAGCTGAATTGAAAGAATTTTCCCATAAATTACAAGAAAATTTTCCTACAGGCAGAGCTGCACCAGTGACACATTTTAGATCCAAATCTAGATCTAGCATGTTTAGCCAGTTGTCATTTCTTTTTCGGAGCAGCCTAAGAGTTTTGTAGCGAGGTACCCCGTCTGTGAGCAGGCAGGTGCATTCGCACAGAAGTCAGTGCTCACACAGCAAACTCAGGCGATGCGGTGCCCCCTCTGCAGCGCGTCCACGAGCTACAAAACCGCCCGTCGTTAGTTCTCACAGCAAAGCCTCACTAGCAGGGGAAAAGAAACCCACAAAACCAAACCAGCTAAGTAGAACAGAACGTTAATTTGCCATTAAATCAAATTGGGGTTGTGAACAGATTATCTATTGCAGATTACAGAAAAGAAGCTGGAGGACAAAATTAGGCAGAGGTGAACAGGCAAAGTCAAAAGTTCTTAAACTATCGAGTATCAACAAAAACTGACTTGGCCTGTGTGTGACTTGTGCTCAAATATCATCCTTTATTAGGAGCTTCGGCTGCTCATCAGCCCACGTTTCCAGTCCAAACTGGGAACGCAGTGGTGGGCCTTCCCAGCCCAGCTGGCTCCCGTAGGGACCAGCCTGGACCACCGATGGGCTGCGGGGGGCGCAGGAGCGTGTGCTGCCCAGGAGGATGCTGCCAGGGGGCTTTTGCCGCTCCCCACCTCCCCGCCCCGTCGCTCCCCCGGCACACAACTCCAAGCAAAGCAGAGGTTGTTTCCCCAGCTGGACGGACCCGTCCGATTCTGTCGGACGAGCAGCTGCAGCTCTCAAAACGTCTCCACTCCTGTAGATGCTGTTCTGGCTCTTTTGGTCACACCTGGTGCCTACGAGCACCGTTGTTATCGATTTCACCTTTCTCCTGAGCTGTTCTGCGCGCTGCCTTTGTCTCGGGCAGGGGGAAGGCAGCGGTGTGGCTGTGTCCCCAAACCCCCCGGCAGCAGGAGTGGGGAGCTGTAACTCGGGTTACGTGCTGCTGAGTGCAGACGGGGAGAGGAGGCAGAGCTGGAGGGGAGCAACGAAAATAATTGTCTCCAACGGAACCACAGAAGCAGTAAAAACCACTATCAGCCTAACTTTTGTAATTGTTAAGGAATCATACCAAGTATTCCTCCTTTCATATTCTGAAATAATAAATGTTATTAAAATAATTTCTCTCCATCGTGAATTATGTATAGATGTGGTAAGTGTTCATAATCTATTAAAAATTATCCCATTTTGAGCAGCATGAAAATAGATTATTTCAGATCATGTTTTTAAAAGCAAGGAAGACTTCCTTATTTTGTCTTTCCTATTTCTTATTCTTAAGATATATCCTAACAATACTGTATGGTACCTGCAACTCACAGCCAGAAATATGTGTCAAGTTGATATGAAAAATAGTTTTTCAATAGTACAGTAATTCTGCCGCACGATACCTTGTCCTGACCCTGGCGTCCAGCTCGGGGTGCGAAAACGAATTTTACAGACCTGGAGAATCTCACCAGTTAAAACTCAGCAGAGTTTGATGTACTGGGGATCCCAATGGGCTTCAAATACTGGAGGTAAGGAAAAAAAGTCTGTCAAATCCTATGGCCCCTTTCCTTGCCAATGCAGCGCTATTCCTTTCTGCGCACAATCCAGGCTGCTTTTAAACACGCGCACGGCTTCCCACCGCATTGCTGAAGGGAGGCGATGCAGCCCTGCACCGAGACGGTGTCTTCCTTACGTTATGATGAATTCCCCTTTAACCGCGGCACTCGAAAGCGTCTTAAATAGACACTGGAGAAATACAACAACAATTCTCGTCTTTCTGCCACAATCTGTAATTAATTGGCTTCACTGATTTGTAGGGACTTTTGGTCCTGTTTCTTTCCGATTATTTTGTCTGTATAAATGAGTCGGCATGCTCTTTGTGTGCGCGGCGTTTTCGAGGAGATACGACTGTGTTTGTGCTGTAAGTAGCTCTGAAGCACTCGCAGCCAGCTCTCGCCCTGCTTCTACCTCCAGCACGTTTGTTTGCTTGTTTTTGCTCTGGATTGCTAAGCAGATGATTGAATAACCGCAGAGGCCACGTCTTGTTCCTTCATTATTTTCAGAGCAAATACCGACAGAATTCTAGACCCTGGAGAAAATACAGCTGAGCTAAATTTTGAAATTGTAAAGCGCTGGCAGCAGCTAGATAACGTTCATTAAAAACAGCAAGCTGAAGCTCTGAAACCTCTCTTCAGTTTACATGGTAATTCGGCTGGAAGTATGTTCTATGGGAGCTTTTTCCATGGAAACCTGAAGTGTAATCCCCCAAACAACTCACTTCACTCTAATGTATATGGCCTTGATGTTTAGATACCACCCGGCTATGTTAGTCTGGTTGCTACGGTCCTGTTTTCTTTTTCATATAACCGTTGATTAATGCGCTAACCATCAAAAGGTGTTGGAGGACTGGTGTAGGAACATGCCGTATGGAGTGCGCTGGGTAGAGATGGGCTTGCTAGATGCAGAAACGCTGCTAGTTTCTTCCAAGAAACTTTGGCAGTATAAACAGCCTTGGCCTGTGCTCATGTAGTACCTCAATCCCCTCGCACCGCTGCCAGGATTTCTGACTGCAGACTTTTTTTCAGCCGCCATCCCCACCCCGCCGCTCGGTGCCGAGCCGCCCGCGGCCCGGCCGGTTTGCCTGTGATTTACGGCACATCCCGCTCGCCCAGCTCCAGCCCCTCGCAGGCCAAGATGAACGTTGCTCATGGCTTGGTGCGGGTGCCTTGCGCAACACACGCGTGGCAGGCTCGGACCCGGGTCACGCAATGCACAAAGGTGATGTCTTCATCCAGCTCGGGCCCTTGCAGCTTTTTTCTATTATCATCAAGTTTCTTTTGTTTACATCCTGTAGCTAAGCAAGGTGGCAAATCTGCAGACGACACATCTTGGCAAGAGCGTTGACTTTCAAGCACAAGAGTAACCCATGAATACAACAGTTGATGAAGCTTTGAAAGCCAACAAGGCTTCATAGATTGTAATTCTGCTCCTGTTTTCTCCTACTATAAAATGCCTTTTTCCTTTTTACCGGTCTTAGTCAATCCAGTGTACAAGGACGTTGGTTAATTATGACAATCTCAATATCACAGAAAGAGAAATTGAGACGTGGAGAAGGGGAATGATTTGTCTGGAGGACACCAAGCAGGCAAGGCAGAACCACTGTCTAGGTCTCCAGTTCTGCTGAGAAAACAAAACCAGAACAAAAGTGTGTCTTTGCCTCTCGCTCATTAATCTATACCATTATCAGCAACTTATCTGCATAGTTCTCTGAACCAGTAAACTATTTTTAACTGCTGTATTTATGTTGCTGTGGTTCTCAATACTTCTCACTGTTTTCAGCCTTTATTTCAACTCATCTACTGTGGGATTCGCCTCATCAGACAGATACCTGTAACGCAGATGTAGATATATGAGTAAATCATTTGAGGCTTTGCAGGCAATGGAAATAAATGGGCTCTATAGGGCACTTTTCTTATTACAAAGCAGACTACCATAATAAGTCAGATGAGTCATACCCTTTGACCGTAAAGGCAAGCCAGGGTGACTCAGACGCGCACACGAGACCTCTGTCACTTGTGAGATGAATCCTTCCCGAGGCAGGAGGAGGTATGCAGGTAGCCGGTTAGCAAGGCTGGCCCCCGTACAGCACCCGTCCAGTGTTCCTCACAGGAGGGGATCTCCTGTGCAATACGGCATCTCCGGCGACACCTGGCAGTCGAGGGTGAGCAGGAGCCTCGTGCTCCGTAGGGAACTAAAGTTGGGCAGTAATGCATTGACCCGGTGCCATTGCTGAATTCAAGCTGGCTGCTTCAAAATGATGTGTCCTACAGATTCATACTCACTGGCCACATGCATGAGGGTTTTGACAAGGCCACTGGGATTTCCTCCTGGTGTCAGGCGTGAGCATGGTCAGAGCACCCCTGACCTCAAAGCTGTATTTCACCCGGGAGAAGTAGCACCAATAATGAACCTTCTTCCTAAAGCCACTCTTTGGCCTTACTTTCTAGCCGAAATATCCTGAAAATTTAAAACATAGGATTAATAAAGGAAAAAAGCAGAGCAAATATAATTCGACCTCCAAACCTGTTGACCGCAGTGGCAGGGGCACTGTTACAGGCGGAACAGCAAGACAAGTTCAGAGCAGCCTTCCAGCAATGTGTAGACCCAGTCAACATCCACCAGCAGCAACGCTGGAGTGAGTGAAGCTGTGAACCCGCGTTTCCATGTGCCACTAGATGGCAATCTGCGAATACCAACTTTTCTTAGCTGCTCTAATGTTTTGCTAGATCTTGGGATCTGCTCCAGGGGCTGCTGGATGCCTTCTCCTGGGAGGTGCTCACGCTGGCTGGCGGCGGCTGGAGCCGGTGCGCGGGGCTGGGGCTGAGGGAGCTGGACCAAGGAACTGCTCCAGCTAAGAACTGGTTCTGTTTTAACTTGATTGGGTTAATCTTCGGCTGAATCAGTTCCCTGATCTTAGACTCGTGGCAGGGCCACACAAACACTGCAGGAAGGACAAGAAGGTGGTGGTGGGCAACAAGGCAGAGCATCCTCTTCAGCAGTGTTGGATGACAGTGGGGCCCGGGTGATAGGTATTCGAAGCAGAGATGCTATTTTAAGAATACTTGCTAATAGGTTAGAACACAAGGGAAGAAATCCTCACTTTGATCGGTGAATTATCAAAAGTTTCCATTTGCTGTATGGCTTAATTTTTTTAAAGACAACTCTGTTGCTCTTCCAAAGGAGGTGGGAGGCATTTATTGTTTCTGTACTCCTGTCCTGTCGGTGAAGCTCAGCGACGCCTTCCAGGTGGCACCAGGTCCTACAAGAACTCCATGGATCGCTTGGGTCTGGCGCTCTAGGTCTGATTTCAGACCTTGCAACAAATTTTGTTGCGTACTGGGAATGCAGCCCCACAGCACGCTCGGGTGTTTCGTGCACAAAGCTCCTCCTCGTCCTTTCCAACTGAAGCTAAAAATCCTGTGTAACAATACTAAGAAAAAAAAAGGGGGCGGAGGAAAATAATGATTTTTTGGCCAACTGCCACTTCACTTAGCAGGGAAAAGTTAATGGCTGTTCTAGTGACCTCCACAGTCGCTGCGCTCATTTAACGAGTTACACTTAATTATGCTGAGTAATATAAAAATTCCATATGTTTTGTGAGCAAATTCCTCCTTGGTCTGTGGAAAACAGAAATCCAGCAGAGGCAGGAAAATGCCTGTGCCTGACAGCACAGTCTTATAATCTATTTTTAACTGAATTTCTCCATCTTCTTTGTAAAGGAATAACACTTCTTCATTGCCTCTGGCCATAATTAACATGCCGTAATTCAACTCCAAAAGACATACAAAAACAAACTTGAAGCAGAGCAAACAATTTTGGAGAAGATCAGTATTTTCTATACTTAAAACTCTTTTCACTGGTTTTTATTAAAGCTCCTCGGTTGCTTGAACATGGAACAAGATTTCTCCAGCCACGCACTGTGTTTGAGTGTGTCCGACTCCTCGGGACCGGGCGAGGGAACCCGGTTTGCTGCGGGAGCTGCTGTCGGCAGAGCCTTTCCCTGCTGGTTTGAAATGGCAGGAGCATCCAGGAGCTGCCACTGCCTCCAGTTTATTTTGTTTGAAAAATAATACTGTAATTTCTGTTGCAAAAAAGGTATACAGGAGAGAGCAAATGTTCAAAAACATTTAAAAACTGTATTTAGCGATCATTCAGCTATCTGAATTGGGTTCAGCACCCATAGCTCCCTTCTTTCAATTACCTGGTGACCAGGCAGCTCTTGGGAAGCAAAGCACTGTTTAACCAGAAGAAATGCATTTCAGACAAAACGTGTTTTGAAACAACAAACAGTTTATACACATGACTAATCCCAGGAGGTTCAGCCCACTGCAGAGGACCCCGGGGCTGCCAGAGCCGGCACCGGCAGCCCCCGTCGAAGCCCTCCTGGGTTCACTGGATCAGGAGTAACGCACACAGTGAACAGGTTGGAGCTCTGCTCCTGCACGTTCCTCCTGAGCCCTCTGGCCAGCGGGACAAGTTTTAACAAGCCCCTGGGTCCCCAGCTGTACGCGATCGGCATCAGCACAGGAGGGACTCCTGCACCTCCTCCTCCCTTGCTTACAGTCTTAGGTCATTGTGGCTACAGCAACAACGCTATTTACTAGCAAAAACATATATTCAAAAGGTCACATGCAATCAGAGTGGGCACAGGGGGAGGATGAGGCCCTGGGAGCCAAGGCAGGAGAGCATCAAGGAGACCCCTTCCTGCCTGCTTCAGGCTTACCCGGCTGCAGCTCAGCCTGTTCCCTATTGCCGGAGACCTCCAGCAAACCCAGTTACTGCCCTTGGCCAGCACGGAGCACCCTGCTCGCCTCCACTGGGTGCTTGTGTCACACCTGCTGGGCAGGCTGTTGGCTTAGAAGGGGCAGAAGGACTGCAAGTGTGTCCCATCCATGCGGTGTGGATGAGATGCTTGTGATGAGAAGCTCACCATGACCCAGCAATGTGCGCTGGCAGCCCAGAAAGCCCCCCGCATCCCGGGCTGCATCCCCAGCAGCGTGGGCAGCAGGGCCAGGGAGGGGATTGTGCCCCTCTGCTGCGCTCTGGGGAGACCCCCCTGCAGTGCTGCCTCCAGCGCTGGGGACACCAACAGCAGAAGGACATGGACCTGGTGGAGCGGGGCCAGAGGAGGCCACGGAGATGATGGGAGGGCTGGAGCCCCTCTGCTGGGAGGCCAGGCTGGGAGAGTTGGGGGGGTTCAGCCTGGAGAAGAGAAGGCTCTGGGGAGACCTTCAAGCCCCTTCCAGTCCCTCCAGGAAAGCTGGGGAGGGACTCTGGATCAGGGAGTGGAGCCATAGGATGAGGGGGGACAGTTTTAAACTGCAAGAGGGGGAGACTTCAGTGAGATATTAGGGAGAAATTGTTTCCTGTGAGGATGGTGAGACCCTGGCCCAGGTTGCCCAGGGAAGCTGTGGCTGCCCCATCCCTGGAGGTGTTCAGGGCCAGGTTGGACGGGGCTTGGAGCAACCTGGTCTAGCAGGAGGTGTCCCTGGCTGTGGCAGGGGGGTTGGAACTAGATGGTCTTTAAGGTCCCTTCCAACCCAAACCATTCTGTGACCCACACAGGTGTGCCCCATCCACACATCCCTGCTTATCAGTGCAGCCAGCCCAGGGCCTCCCTCCTCTTCTGAGGGTCACTTTGCTTGCGGAGAAGGTGCCGGGTGCAGGTAAGGGCTTCTCTGGGGGAGCTGGGGCAGAGGCTGCCTGGAGAGCTAGGCTGGGGGGGGCTCCTTGGGTGATGTATAATAGTTGTTGCAACCTAGAAAATAGCTGGGCTAACACTGCTGGGCTGCGGTGTTTGCTTCTCCTTCTCTGGCTGCTCTTTTCCTCCGTGTGCTAGTGCTGTGTGGTCCCAGGTTAGCGTAGCTGCACTCCTGGCTCTTGGGTTTGGTCTTGCCAGCCACGTGCAGCGTGCAGCTGACCTGCGCGGGTGCTGCGGCACCCGGGAGCCCCCTGGAGCAGGGGGACCCTTCCTCCCCTTTGGGCAGGGGTGCTGGTCAGGGCTCTGCTGTGCACTAGAAGGAAGGACGAACTCATTGCAGTATATACTATCCAGTAAAATACTTTATGTTGTTATGGCAACTAAAATTCTGAAAATAAACCAAGGAAAAAGAGATGATGACCACATTTTATTGCAATTACGAGGGGTTAAGCTTATTTGTAAGTTTACTTTCTCTGTGTAACTTACAGCCTAACTTACAGCCTGTAAGGAGTCAGGTGCTGCAGAAATGCTTGCAGAGGCTGCCGAGTGACAGCTCCGACGTGCCTTAGTCCGAAGCAGCTCAGCCACGGTGGCAGCTGCTGTGCTGGAAGATAAAGCATAGAAACTAAGTTTATTGGGGGTTCCTGGTCAGTAATTGAACGTATAGTCATAAAACTCCATTTGAGGGAAAAGAAATTGGAGCTTCACCTTTGGGATCACGTAAAAATCTTGCCGAGCCAACACCTGCCGGCTGTACTTTGTGGTATCCACTAGGGCAGCAGCAACAGCAGCTTTACCCGCGAGCGCCGGGGAGGGTGCAGCTTCTGGGCTGGCTGTTGAATAGGCAGGTAGTAACGATAATTAGGCTAATCCCAATAATGGCATTATGAACGAGTGACTTTACAGGTAATCTGTGTCCAGTTGCATTATTCTGCACGTGCCGTGTTTGTCCAGAACTGGCTGCCTTCCCCCACCCCTTGTAACCCAGGTCAGGAGCTTTTACTTTTTTGTTTTTTCCAACAGTTCTGTGTAGTAGAAGACAATTCTTGAAACTGAGTATATTGTTTTCTCTTAATAATAATAAACAATGTGTTCTTGCTTTGATGGACTCATTAAATATAGCTGGTTTACCTTGTAAAATCTTAATGCTCTGCTTCACCAGAGAGAGCGAGCTCACTGTTCTTACCGCTGGGTGCTGCTTGGGAACTAACCTTTGGATTGCAAAGAACAGTGAACTTAAGTCATTCTTGGAACGACTGGAGAAATGAGTTTTATTATGTCAAAATCCAAGCTGCAGCTGCAATCCTTTTATTAATCATAATTAAACTTTCATGGAGTTGCTCATGAATGCGTGAGCTAGGCCAGGCGAGCCGGCTCCCTTCCGCCGCATCGGTCTGGCTGAGCAATAAAGCCCTTCCTCGGAAGATGGGCTGCAGGAAGGGCGCTCGGTTACAGTATTTGCCAGAACAGCAAGTTCACACTGAAGAACGGGGTTTCCGTCCTTATCCTAGCAGACTGCGGTGATCCCGGTGGAAATCCCGGGGTTGGTGCTGTGCCCGATGGCTGAGAGCAGCAGCTCCCGGCTGTCGGACACGGCTCAGCCCCTTCCCGCTCTCATCCGTGTGCCGGGGCTAAGCCCTCCATGTCTCACTGTGCTCGGAGAGGACTATTTGATGTGCTTTGCCTGTCCTACCTATAGCTCCCTCTTTGGCGGATACCTTATGACCAGAGGTAGCACCCTCCTCTGGGTGGCAGCCGGTCCCCTGGGCTCCCTGGAGAGATTTCCCTGATTTCCCTGGGTTTCGCGCCTGCCCTTTCTTGGGGATTCAGTGCCAAAAGGAGAGGGGGCCGTGTGCTGCTGCTGGGGTCGGTAATGCTGTGATTAAACATCTCCGCAGCCTCAGAGGCGCGGCGAGGGGCAGCGAACCCTTCTTGATGTCGGGGTGTCCCCTCCGAGGCCAGCGCCCACCAGCTGTGGGCTGGGAAGCTGCCGACGTGGAAGTCGGGAAAACTCGTGCCCTTCCGGCTGACAGCAAAGCGTTCCAAGGAAAAGGGGAGCCAGGCTCTCCTGGCCTCATTGCTCGGGAGGGGGGTTTGAGGGGTGCGGGGAGCTGCCTCCCCTCTGCTGGGTGCAGCACCCACAGTGGGAGCTGGCCCCGGGGGACACGCAGCGCTGTCCCTCTGCTGCCTCTGTCCCCCCCCAGAGCCGTGGGACAGGAACAGGCACCTCCCTGACACGTCCGGGGTTGAGGTGGGGATGGTTCCAGGCGCACCGCTCGCTTCTCCTGCAGCTGGGTTAATCCCGCATCGCTGCCGACAGACAAACATCTGGAGAAGGGGCCGCGGAAAGGAAATTTTCCTCGATTCCGAGGGAGAGCTGCGAGTGTCAGCTAAATAGTATGTGTGTTTGAAAAGCGGCATTTAATTAAATAAAGATAATGTAAATAGAAATATGCATTAGCTTAACGTGTGCCATAGAATGAAGGCACTTCCAAAGAGCAGGCAGGGGTGAGGCCGTGCACACGAGTTTGCTTCTTGTATCCTGCCTTCCAGCAGGAACAAATTAACTGCCAAAGCCGTGCTGTTTCTCTTTATATGTATAGACATATAAATAGGGTGCGTGTGTGTTTACTATGTGCTGTAATTTCTTAGGTGCTATAAATTTCGTGCCTCTTCCAAATATTTGAGCACTACTCTGACCTTTTAACCAAAACACGAAAAGTAAACTGTACGAAATCTATATGTACAGTGGTTGTCATTGAAAGCTAACATTTACCCATAGTCATTACTGTTTATATTGCAACAGCATGAAAAATTGCAAATATGGAGGAGAGAGGCTGCTCCTGACGGGAAGTGCTTTGACTCAGGGAAGCAACGGCCTGGGAGCGGTGCTGTGCTTGCAGAAGTCGGGCTGTTTGCCCCCTCTCTGGGCGTTCTCCCTGTACGTCTTGTCCCACTGAGGAGACCCTCCTGGATTTGGGCTTCAATTCGTGTCCTGTTAACGAGCGTTGGAGCCGTCACTGACGCTGTGTCTGTTCGATCGTTCTTCTGAGACTGCAGCAAATGGCTGCTGTTGTCACAGTCGTTTCCCTCGTTACGGTGGGATGTGGCATTCTGGGGTAACAGACAGCAAAACTTGGGATTTCTGCACGAGGTTCTGAAATCTCCTGTTGATGACGTCTCTACAGTTATACCGTTGCTCTGTTCCTCTTCGTCCCTCGTTTTCTCTTTTTTTATCACTGTTTTGGGATGAAAGGGCCCCTAAGAGCTCTCCTGGCTCTGCCCCAGGCAGCCCGGTGTGCCGGGGCAGGGGTGGCTCTAGGAGTAAAGGGCAGCGGGCATGCAGAGGTGGGCTCAGACCTGTTGGCAGGAGGCGAGTTGGAGCAGGAGGCATTGCACCCAGAGTATTGCATTTCCCGGTGACCTGGGATTCCTGTCCTCTATCCTACTCCGTGAAAAGCAGCAGCGTTTGCAGAGGCTCTGGGAAGCCTGTGCATGGGTGCGGGTATAGGGACCCCAACCCAGGTCGCTGGAGCCCGAGTTGAGGGCTCTGGGAAGGGTACGAGCAGAGGACCCTGGGCTGTCGGGGCTGCTCTTAAATGGGAAACCCAAACCCTCCAGGCACTCCTGAGAGAATCCAGCCTGATGCCACCGAACTCCCCTGTGCTCCCAGCACTGGTTACTGGGGGCAGCCTGGGGAATGATCGGTCTGATTCCCTGGTGTAAAAAGTCGGGGAATTATTCCCGTCTTGTGCTCTAAACACTGGGAGTTTGGGTTAGCCTAAAGTAACACTTCAACATTTTCCACTTGATATGTTGAAGCTTTTACAACTGTCTCTGGCAATACGGGCGTTTGCAGCTTCATTTTAACATTAGGAGTCTGTGTACAGAAGAATCTTGCCATCTTTAGTGAATGACAGATTAAATGTATGGCGCGATTTGTAAAGCAACTTACTTCTCAAGGTCTCCAAACTTGTGTTTCAACTATAGGACTGTTTTTCTCTAATAGCTTTACTCTGTTGAAAAAATTTCCAATAATAAATGCCAGCTCTTAGTTTATAGAATTGTCTAGAGTTAATTTTAAGAGGAAGCAACATAAGATATAGGCACTTAATGCACCTAAAAGAGGTCAATAATGTAGTGGTCTCAGCTTTGTGGTGCTGTGTAGCTACGTAAACATCCAAAGAAATGGCAGAGCGCCACAGACCTAAGCCAGTGTGACACTTAATGCCGCATTGCAATGTTTGCATTTTATGCTGAACCAAGAGGCTGCTTGAACTATTGCCCTATTTACTCCATCAGTCTTTCTAATACGAGTGTTTGCTCCCTGGAGCAAGACTTGTGTCTCCATAGGGTGACCCCTCTATCCTCAAGTGCCCTTGCTGGACAGTAATACACGTATGGAAATACAGAAAACCAGTTGGGTTTAAAATGAACATTTAGTAAAGATGTGATGTTACCTTTAGGACTATTTTGAAAGCCGACAGCCTGATGGATGAAGTGTCATTATTTAGCAAACAAACATGCTATTAGAACTGCCAGGGAAGACTCTCTGTGTAGTACTGAAGAGTCCGTATACTTGGATGCAAAGCTAAAACTATTGAAACACGGGGTGGAGTTGGCTCAACAAGTTGTGTATCCCGGTGTTTCAACTAGTGGCTGTTCTGATATCGTGTTACTGCCGTTGACACCGATAAGGTGGCTAGGGCTGGAGAAGGAGCACATCAGCATTTATCAGTCATGTTCTACGTAGGATACGCTATATATTCTGTCGCACGGCGTGTGTTTCTATGAAGTTCAGTGTATTCATCTAAATATATTCACGTCTCTTCAGTAAGTTTTGTTTCCTTTAACTTGCATGGTGTTCTCATGTTTTAGCCTCTTCCTAGATGCTTTTGCTGAGAATGTTGTGTAAATAAAATTATTAAACGTACCTGAAACAAAAGGAATTGTCATTGCCTGGGCAGAGAGAGGTACCCTTGATCTGCTCCAGCCTCCTTAGAGAATGAGCACCACAATCTCACTGTTTTTATATTCATTTCAAAATAATGTTGGCTTTATTTATGTCTGATCTGGATGGACTCAGCAAGACTTATTTCCTACATGAGAGGGGTTTCCACCTCCCACAGTCTAGGAAGGAAGTTTGGATATTTTACAGATACGCTCAGCTCTTGGGGACAGGCAGGGAAGAATGATGCTGTCAGGACTTAAAGCTATTGGGAGAGTACGGAAAAGCAGCATGCAGCTACCAGAATTTGAGGGAACATATGATAGGAGTCATGATGTTTCTAATTACCAAAGTGATCACATTTACTTTGTGTATGGCAGTGTCTGGAAAGTTTTGAAGACCTTTTTTTCCACTGGAAAATACTCATTTATAAAACAGAAACTATTCATAAAAAGAGTATGTTTCTTCCAAGTCTTTTAATCTAAGCTCTTAGAGGACCTTTTTCAAAATGACCTGTTAAGCTGGGAGTAACATTTTGTTTGAAACCATAGTTAACTCATATTGGAAAAAAGTTAAAAGGAAAAGGTTGAAACTGAAAAGAAACATTTAAAATGTTTGTAATGAGACATTTTGGCGAGTTGCTCTCTTAGCCTACCCATTAGAAAAAAGTGGACCAGCTTTTTTTCCATAGTGATGTTATATAGCCAATCGCTTGTCCTTTACAAAACCCTTTCAGATATTTGCTTACTATAACATTTTGTAGGTGCTATCATATTTCTGGAACTGGAGAACGCCTGCTGAGCACTCCAGGACCTACAGCACTTTGCTGCCCACGTCTGGTACGGGCTTCCCTCCACCAGCTTTATCTTCAGCTTCTGCAATGTTCCACTGGTTGGCATAGAGGTGGCCTTGCAGGAGCGCTCCTTGGGAACTGGCCTTCTGTTAATATCTTCTCACGATTATCTCTATGCTCTTTGTGGTGTGAGCAAGCTGTGTGTTTGATATATCTCTCCCCCCCCAAATGAAAGAAATGATGCCTGATTGAGAACACTTAATAGTCATTAAATTAGATGTTAGACATATTAAAAAAAAGACAGGACATCTATATAGACAGCTGTGGGAGGAAAAAAGATTAGTTTTCCTGCCAAGTGGGAGTAGATTCAAGTTAAGTCCAGTATTATCCATACGCTATACTTAAACCAGTGCTTGGAAGGCTATGGGCATTCCTAACTATACCTTGTTTTCCTTGGCCATTTTTTTTGGCTAAATCTCTGCTAACTTTTGGACAAAATCCTGATTTTTCTTAAATTAATGGAAATTTGCATGTGCTTAGTTGTTGGGTTTGCTTTTCTCTTCTGTTGCAAGTTTGGTTTTTAACTATTTTTCTTAATTGTGACGCTTTTGCAGGCTGCTATTCCGAAGCGTATATTTCTGTACCCTGCAGACCTGAAGTTGCTAGAAATTTGTAAATAAATGTAAGATTTTGGAAACTTGTTACTTTATTGTTCTCCTAACTTCTTCCTCACCACTCTTTATTCCCAGTTCTCCTTTACTCCTCGTACCACTAAGCCTGTTTAAATAAGATCCATGTGTTGAGTGAAGTGAGAAGAGCTTGTGGACTGTAAAGAAAATGTTCAGAGTGCTACAACACGGCTTACTCGAAGATTAGAGACAATACAGCTGTTTCTCTGCAGTCAATAATACAGATATTCTGCACCCCCCGGCTCACAGATAATGAGAAAGGGCTGGATTATTTTTAAGGAAATTAGGGAACTCTGTTTTCTCTCTCCCTTTTATAATATTGGGGAAGAAATATCCATTCATCAGGATGAATGTAGTTAATCTGTAAAGAGTTGCCAGTATGCAAATGAAGTTGCTTTTTAGCAACAACTGACACCCTCGTCGGGATGTTTAACTTTCACCGACTGTTGGCCCAGAAGGTCCCGTGGTGCTGAGGCTGTGACAGAAGTGCTGGTACTGAGCAGAGCATCACGGCTCCGGGGTGCCTTGCCCAGGAAGGGGGCAACTTCCACTTGTACAGACTTTGCTTTTTAGGGTCCTGAGCATCTTGTTCCAGCTGAGAGGAAAAAAAAAAAAAAAATAAGGTGATCTTTCTCTGAAACAAGCTTTTCTGTGTTGCTGCAACCATCTGCCAGCTTTACTGGCCCCAAGGGATGGATTCTCTGCTGAGGGTTTAAGCTTTTCTGGACAGGCTGAAGTCGGAGAGCTTTGGGAGAGAGGAGCATCAGGGCTACCCTCGTAAGCAGGACATCATACGTGGGGGTTACAAAGGTCAATGGCACGATAATGTTCAATGACACAGTTGTGTTTGCACACGTGTAACCTGTCTCTCAGGGTGCGGTTTGACTTCACAACTAACCCAACCCAAGAAGTAGAGCTGCCATCAAAAAAAGCCCTCCCAGCTCCAGCCTTTCCCTCCAGGCAGTGCTGCATTGCTTGTTTTCTCCTGGCAGGAGCCTGCCCTCGCGGTGAGCTGCAGCAAGCCGTGCAGGGATGGCTCTCGGCCGGGAAAGCCCTGCGCAGGAGCTCGGCACTGTGCGGAGTGGGGCGGACACAGGGACAGCCGCCGCAGCATCGGTGAGAGGAGGAGGAGGACGACGGTGCTGCTGTGTGCTTCACCTGGCTCATCAGCACTTGCCCCTGCTCGGCTCCATTTACGGTGACCATTGCAAGTGATTAAGGCTATCACAGACCTTAGAGTGACGGAAATCTTTACAAAAGATGGAAATCTTCACAGCAGTGGCTGTGTCTGGGTACCAGACTTGATTGGGGATGGCTGGTAGCGTTTCCCAGCTCTTGCTGATGAGCGACACAGCTGGTGATACCACCGCAGCCTGCAGGCTTAGTGCTGGCTGGGAAGAGCAGGGAAATGCTCGGAAATGGCAGGAGAATACAAATTAAAGGAGCAAGTCAAACAAAGAGATAGCAAAGTGAGCCTGAGTTGTTATTAGTAGAGATTGTTTTAAAGCTGATAACAAGAAAATCATAAGTTCTGCTGAATACAATTATGGTGAAGTGTCAGAGGTTAATTATCAATACTCTGCTCCTTAGCAATGCATTTTTTTCACTGCTATTCAGTAAAACAGCTCTGCTTATCTAGGGATTCTTTGTTTCATCAAACACTTATTTTCCCAGCTGGCTGTGCCGTGTTCCGTGTGTTGGGCCATCACCAGCCCCACTGCCCTGTGCTTCCCTTGGTTCATTAGCTAACCGCAGTAACGGGTACCTTTCACTGTCAAACTAACCTTCCAGGGCTGTTAACCACTTGCTAACCAATTCCCTGGAGAGGTACTCTGTGCATGCTAAATCTTCATTTAAGGGTGGTGTGGTTTTCTTTTAATTTTTTGTTTATTGCTGAAACTTCACCTCAAGCCTTAGTGGTAGCTTCCTCCTTAAACCGCTAGGTTGTTAAGCAATTTGAAATGGCAGTGGCTGTGGGGCCAAGCCGTAGGGACTTCTGAGGCTGATGACCTCTTGGGGAGGATGGCATGGGATTGCTGTCCTCATGTGACAAGTTCACAGAAGCAGCCATGGAGAGACTTAGTTGCTGTGGATGTTCAGGAAATGGCTGTCCTCCAGAGGCTGCGCTGGAAGAGATGCCTGGTGTATGGAGAGGACAGAGAAGCGTGAGAGTGCTGGAAAATGCTGAAGCCCTCCTTTTCTGAGGCTTCCACTCTCACTAAATGATAATTACTAGGAAGGCATAGTTGTTCATTAGCTCTTGAGGACTGTTAGTGCTCATCACTGCATGTAGTTTAGCTTCTCTTTTGCCTCACCACGTTTGTGGCTTCCCTGGGGACTAAGTGGCTGCTGGAGGCTGCAAGAGCGGAGCGTGTCGTGTCCCTACGAGCAATCCTGCTGGAGCGCTGGGCCCCTTCTCCTGCCATTACTGGGGCAGGACTCTGTGTCTGGCTCCGGTTTCGTTATTACTTACCACCCACTCCCTGCTGCTGGGTACCTGCAACTCCCTTTTGAGCAGAAGTCCTTAGAGGTCAGCATCTCCCCAACATGAGCTGTATGGAGTGCTCAAACCGTTGCATAGCACAGCTGGTTTGAACAAGAGGAGGAGACGCACTGAAGAAGCTGTATCCTCCCGGGCTGTATGGATTTGTCTGGGGTTTCGTGCTCTCGTGGGGTGAGTTGCGGTGCAGTGGTAGCTGCCTAGCACGTCTGCGTTCACTTTCTTTGTAGTTCTCTGAGAAACACATCAGGAGGCAGACATCTGTGTTGTGGTTCCTCGCTTTATCTAGTTCACATACTCGGTGGTTTGAGATACCGTTTACCCTGTGGCAGAGTGAGGTCCTTTTGTGTTCAGCTTCAGAAGACTTCTTTAAATTGGCAGGGGGATGCCAGTTTTGTTTTAATTCTATTCACATCATTTGTACTTCAAGTAAGAAAGACTGTGGAATAACTGCGTATCAGAAAACTTTTGAGATGAGTGTATGGCATAGTAAATCTGCACTAAATAGCCACTGGCCTCCACTTGTTAAAATGAGGGGAGATATAAAGACTTGAATTAATAGCAACAGTAAATTTGGCCTCTATGTGAATCATGTTCTATTGGTAAGATTTAAAAACAATGGCTTGGGGTAAGAGGTCAAATTTCAAGATAATGTTCTCTTAAGATGCCAAAGGAGGCTTTAAAGAAATTCCATTGTGCATCTTCTAGTCCAGACCCGTTAATAAAATGCATAGCCTTTCCTCTTCTCCCCATCTCGCTCCTTCTTCCCCAAAACAGGGAATACCACCTGCTGCATGTAAGACAGTAAGTTCTGGGTTAGAAGGTGATATCAGGTAAATAGGTTTGTTTCTGATGGTGGTAACTTTCCGATGAGTTCCCTTCTGAAAATGCAAAGGACATGTTTTTAATGTGTCCTTGGAGAAGTGGCAGCAGATAGTTTGGGTTGTGTAGTACTTGAGATGTTCTTCCAGAACAGTATAGGCTTTATATGGTAGATGAGGTTTTCTTATAAGAAACTGAGTACAGAATGACCAAAGGCTGTACACAGCCCCAGAAAGAACTGGAGTTGCACAGCAACAGCTGAAGAAAAGCAGAAATTCCATGCAACAGAAACAAGAGATTTGGGAGGAAAAGTTAATGCAGCCAAGATATAGAAATAGATCACAGGCAGTCTGAAGTCTACACCAGCTAGTAAGGAAAGCTTTGGTCCTAGTCCATGAGCACATTAAAAATATGAGATGGCAGGGTTTACTGAAACAAACACAAACCATTTGTTGACGTTGGCAAATGCTGTGTCCTTCAGGAACAGGGATTTCTCCAGCTATGAATGCATGGCTTCCAAATTGAACACAGAGCTAGGAGAGATGTGGTAGCTGTAGACCCTTCTAGAAGAACAGAGAGACTTTAGAAAGAAAAAAAAATGAAAATGCCCCTTCCCTCAGCCAGCCCTGGGTGTGCTGAGAGGGGAAGAGATGCCGATGCCGACTGCCAGAGCCCCGCTGAGCGTCAGCCTCCAAGCTGTTTCCAGACTCGGAGGGGAGAATGTGGCTTCTAAGTGAAATGGATTAAACACTTTCCCTTTGAGATCTGAGTCACATCTTTACCTCCTGCTTTACTTGTCTGGCTTCCTAGTGCTGTCCCAGAGTGACAGAGAGTTGTATTGGCCTCTGTTCAGAGCGGGCTGTAAAACTGCAGCTTGAGCATCTGCTCCAAACCAGAAGAGCAGGGATCAGCGGGGGATCCGGATGGCCAAACACTGGAGTTACCAGAATGATGTTTTTCTCCACAAGCCGCCGCCACTGTGAGCTGACATCACGCTGTCTGTTGGGAGAGGTCAGCGGGGATGATGCGTGGGATGGCGCACGTCCCCGCAGCAGCGTGACCCGAGCTGCTCTGCCTCCCGCTCGGCAGCCATGCGGTGTGCGACCATCAGCAGGGGCTTGTGCAGGAGCTGCTTCTGGCCCTGTTCTCTGGCAATGATTTATTTTAAAACAAATAAATTAAAATCAGTGCAGCACTGGTTTCTCACCTGCTGCAGGCTGCTATAGATTTCCAAAGTTCAGTGGAGCACTGGCAGTTGACCCTTGGTCACCGTCTTCCCAGCCTACGTGTTGGTCTGCAATTCGTTGCATCAGTGTATGGGGCCAGATTTGTCAGAGGGGTCAGACAATGTACGGCTCGTAACAAGTTGTTAGGACAACGATGTGTAAAAAATGCTGTCTTGGAACAACGAATACAGAGCCCATTTCAAACTGTTTAGAGAGAAACAAGAGACAGCTCTTGCCAGTTCACAGAGCGTGTCTCGGATGGTCCTTGGTACCCTTCAGAGCGCTCATCTGCCGGCTGGCTCCCAACAGGCTGACCGGGGGACTCAGCTTTCCTCCTGTGCTCCTTTCTAGTTCCTTTCCAACATGCTCGTAACACCTATGGACTGTTGTTTCAGACTTCTTCCTTGCTTAGCTCCTCCTCTAATTTTGCCTGTTTTTTCCTGTTTCTAGCATCCCAGGAATTTATTGCCTTTATTCCATCGCTGTTGTGTAGAAATTCATCCCAGCCAGTTCAGCACTCCCCATTCCTCAGCAATTCATGAAAAATTACCTTGAAAATGCTGTTCTGCTTCCCCCTGCAGCAGACATTCCTGTTTTGCATGGTTTTATCTCCATTTCCTAATCCTCAAGCATTGCCTGCTTCTGTTTAAATTTTATGCTGCCCAGTGCTCCTCTCGTTGCACAAGGTGATGCTCCCGCTTCATCCCTCTCCTCGTTGGCCACTTCTCTGCTTGCATGCGTTGCACATACGAGCTAGGAAAGGGTGGATGCCTTGGGCCAGACTTCCATCCTTGCTGTCTGGAAATCCCTGAAGCTCATCATTTATTGTAAAAGCTAGTCATCTTATGGTAAATAAGCCTTTTCTCTTTAAGGAAAAACATGCTGTCTAACACTTTTCTTCCCCTCGCCCCCTGCTCCAACCCCAGCTTTTGAGTTTTACCTATATAGATTTAGTTGCTATATGCAAAGCTGTTATCTCATGTATTCTGTAACATGCCAGAAGAAAGCAAACCTACCTGAAAGATAATGTACCTGAGAAACACTACAGATGTGTCATGGCAAGCTGTCAAGAGTGCTGGCCAGTACTGTGTCTTAAATTAATGAAAAATAGACAGGAGTACATTTTGTGCATGTAGTGTCTGCTGATGACTCAATATTTCAGCTAAACATATTTACCTGAATATTCATAGTCACTTAGGAGGTGGTTGGATCTCCTGAGCTCAGCTAGTCATTTAAATTCTCTTAACAGCTCTGCTTTTCTCCAGCCCACAATACTGCTACTTGCAAGCTGCTTACTAGGTATCCTTTAACTTCCAAAAAAAGCAAAACAACAAAAAAAAGCACCCCACCTCGCTGCGGTGGGAGAAAGGGGCTGACACAGGAGCACGCCGCTGCCCTGCCTGGTTCTCCTTAGGGACATGATCCTGCGCAGGGACCGTGCTCCAGGGTGAGCACAGCCGGCTGCCTGGGGAGCCAGGCTAAACCGGGGGCCTCTGCTGATGGAGGTGCACCGCTCGTTTTATCTCCTCTTAACGAGATGGTGTTCACTCTCCACGTCAGTACGAGGTGTGGGATCGGTAAGGAGGGGAAGCTGCCGAGCAAGGAGTGGTTCTGCGGGGCAGAGCCGTGGCTGGAGCGCTGGCTGCAAGACCAGAGGAAACCAAACCAGGCTGATTTCTAAACCATGAGAGAATGGTTACTTATGAGCGTTTTCCCCAAAAGCAACAAAAAATAATTTTGGGAGGTGACTTGAGGTAAAGGTGGTATTTGTCACAATGCAGACCCAAAGAGCCTGCAGCTGTAAAACCAGTGGCTGCGTGGCTTTTTCTGGGTGTTCGAATGGCAAAACCCCATTTCTCTGATCTAAACGCTGCCTGGAAAAACCAAGGCAGACGCTAGGTGCGTCTGAGGCGGCAAAGACGTCTGAGGAAGACCCAGCAGCCTG
The DNA here is from genome assembly GCA_013397275.1 of Burhinus bistriatus. Lineage (NCBI taxonomy): Eukaryota > Metazoa > Chordata > Aves > Charadriiformes > Burhinidae > Burhinus > Burhinus bistriatus. The sequence continues at coordinate 11,306 of VYXH01007236.1, read as the reverse complement.
GGTGAGATGCCCCTTTCCCAGAGGAGGCACCAAATCCACTGTCATGTCCGCAGGTCCCCGCAGGGGTCCTGGGGCAGGGGGAAGCGGGGAGAGCAGGACTGTCTGGCAGCGGGAACGCCGCGAAGCGTCGCGGGGGAGACAAAGCTGGTCAGTGCGTTTTCCCCTCCAGGGGGTTTTATCGGGGAACAGATGGTGCTAAGATGCTGTTGAATCTCAGTGTCACCTTAGTTAATCCTCTGCGAAGTTTTGAGGTTTCTCTGAAAGCTGCGGCTGCCAACTTCAGCTGCCGCACTGAGTAAGTCCCAGTTTGGCAAGAGGGCCCTTGAAAAAGAAAGCCAGGAGTCATTACAGGGTTTTTTACAATAACAAACATAAGTCCTGAGGTCTGGTTGGAATGTATTTGTATTTTAAAGGGAACTGAAGTTCTTCAGAAAGCAAGAAGAAAAGTAAAGTTAGAAATTAAAACCAAAAACATGCAAAGAAAAATGACAAAAAAACCCCCCAACCAAACCCACACTGAGCTTTTCCTTTCACTGGATTAATTAGCTTTAAGATTACAAAAGAATCAAAAACCTCACTAAAGAGTATGCTGGGGAAAAAAAAGCTGCCATCCTCAAAGGTGAGCTGTCCGCTGTGGATCGGATCGGCTGCGGAAGGGGCAGCTTGTCTCCTGCGAGGGTCTCGCACGGAACAGGCAGAGCCGAGCGCTGTGGAAGGCCGACCTGATGTTCCAACATCTGAGTGACTTCAGTGTCACACACACTGACTGTAGAACAGCTTTCCATAAACTCCTGGTGACTGCATATCTGCCTACAGTTAATCAATTTTATGAAAACAGCTAATTAGGAAATGCTGCCTTTGCTTCTGTGGTCATTGCAATAGGCTGGTGACTCTTCGCTGCCCACAGCGCCGTGTGGAGCAGCTGCTGCGAGCGCAGGCGGGTCTGCCACGGAGGTGATGGTTTTAATTAAATAGTAAATGGGTGGTTTGGGGGTTTTATATTGGTGGCTGGTGTTATTGCTTGCCGTTCAGCTGTTTTCATTGGCTGTGTGGTGCTGGCGCCACCTGAGCCCTGTGCGGAGAGCCTGACCTACAGCCCGTCCTGGAGAACTTGGCCACCGGTGATGGGCAAGCGGGGCCAGGGTGGTGGCAGGAGGTTGTGCTCTGGAGGCTAACGGTGCTCTGGATAAAGCTGTGTCCAGACACAGGCAGAGCAGGATAAAAGTGTGCCACTCCTTTCTGCCAGGCTGTTCTGTCCCTTTTGATGAAGTGCATTTGACCCAGAACATCACCCGTGTCTGCACAGCCTTTGTTTCGCCTGTGGTCAGTGCCAATAAGGCTCTGGGGTGCATTAATGAAGAATGTTGATTTGGTAATGGAAAAATGTGGTCAGTAAGTCTTCAATCAGAAAACTAATAGCATGTTCCTAATGAATTGTGGGCACATTTAATGCGTTCAGCAGAAGTAGGTGAGATGTTGCCCGGGAATGCTGCTGTAAAAACACCTCACAGCGATCGAAGGCAGGAAGACTTCTGGACATGTGTCGGGGGGAAATAGAAAGTTACTAAACATTGCCTCCGTTTTGAGGATTTCCTGACACAGCCTTGTTGCAGTGAACACTTTGCAATCGCATCTGAAGAGTATTTCAAAATCCGTCGGCCTATGTGCTTGCCATCATACAAAACTTAAGCCTGCAGTTCGGGATACGATCGGTTCCACAGGTGCAGCTACTGTCATGACATTCGTCTAGAGATACGAGCTAAGGTTTTTACTCTTTTCTGGAAATCTTCATGAAAACACTTAAATTTTACAAAGTGCAGGCAGGGGACAGGTTTGTGTGCAACCACGGCTTGTTGCTCAGGAGCTGTGAGCGTTCCTTTGAGTAAGCGGGGTGTGCATGACGGCACAGCAAAGCCATCCTTAACGTTAGGGTTTCAGCTGCAACCGTTGTTCACTACTCTTTTTAATTTGTATTAGACAGCTAAAAATAATCCACAACATAAGCAATCTATAAGTAAATGAGAACTGGGCTTTCTCTCACAAT
>VYXH01007235.1:83533-99481 GCA_013397275.1 Burhinus bistriatus | reverse complement strand
GGAAACGGGGGCTCCTCGGGAGGCTGCGGCTCCCCGGCGCACCCCAGGAAGCCCTAGGGGCCAAGTCAAGGCCGTCGGAGCGGGTGCAGGCCTGAAATTGCTACAGGAAGATTTGCAGAGAAAACCCATTCAAACACAGCAATGGTTGGAGAAAAAAAAAATTGCTGTAATTCTTAGTCCTGGATGTTCTAGTGATACCGAAACTTGTGACAGTAAATTCCTTGCTCAGAAAGGGTTTGACAGATTCCTTGCAATTAAAAATAATTGACAAAAGTCTTAAACAGGAAACAAAATGACAATGTACCAGGAATCCGTGTTTTTGTTTCACACAATGCACATGCAAACCTCTGTTTCATGAGCAAAAGTGAGGCCAGCAGAGTCAGTTGCACACTAGTATCCTCTCGGGAGAATGGATTCTGTAATTACAGCAGGGAAACATTAATTTACAGACTACAGAATACACTTTTCACCTTCCACTATCAGCAGATTAAAAAAAAAATCAATCCTAAATTCTTTTTCTATACAGTCAGTGTTTTCTAAAATGATACATGTTGGCTTCAACGCAGCAGCAGTGCCTCGAAGGGGTGTTTCAGTGGCCCACGGGGGGCTGGAGCACTGTCTAAACGACCAAAACACTAGTAAGAAGAACTCTGAACAAAGTCATGCCGCAGAGGAAAAGCCTTAAGTCTGTGACAGGAGTGAGTTCTGGATGCCTCAGAGTGGGGAGTAAAACGTCCCCGGCTGTACCCAACTGTCCAAATTCTGGTTGTTCTACTCAAGTGAACCTGTTCACAGGAAAGGGACAAACCCACAGCTGGACTTTTTGCCTGCTGGGAGAAATAACGTCTGGAATAGTAGCTGCTGAGCAGTTTAGACTCGGAGCTTTCACAGGGCCTTATCCAACTCTGAAGTCGGCAGAAACAGGAATAGGCCACGGGCATTCAAAATAAAAGGTCAGTGCTGCATGAAACAGCAGAAGCGTGTAACTAAGTTTGTCATTTAATAACAATACCTACACCTCTGTAGTCTTAAAACGCTCTCACATTTTATAATCATTCCGCAATTAAGGCCTAACCACATATTAAAAGAAATTCAAAGTAAATCAGAAAGTTTAGGATCAGATTCCATTCCTAATTACTGTAATTAACGAACAAGTCCCCACAATTTAAAGACTGGTTTGCTCAGTATTTTTTTTTTTTACGTAGACCCCTTTTATCTAAGTTAAGGACTTTTAAATAATCTCTTTTTACGTGAAAACATAAATTCCTGTTCAAATTGTTTTAATAGGGGATAAAATGAGGTTCCCAGACTTAGACGAGTAAGACAATTGTCTTTTTCTTGTCCCTCTTTCTTTGAAGGCAAATAAAACGTTTAGAAGCTGATCATCCCTCAGACAAGTACAAATGCATATTATTTCCACATGCATATCAACAGTGAGTGATACCAAAAATTTCAAATCTAATGTCAAGATAAAACTTTCATTCTCGTTGCTTCAGTTACATGTGTCAGGCAGTTAATTCACCTAAAAGGGGAAGGACGTCTGTTACATACTATGGATCCCTGAAGCAGCGTGGCTGTCAACTCTTGAGGGTGCTATTCTTCCATCTCAAAGCAGATCTCGCTGTCCCGAGGCTCGGGGAGACGGGAGCAGTGCTCCACAACTCAAAACACCACCAAAAGTCATTTATACAAAGTCAGCTGTGCTGGTTTCTGCTGGTAGGGAAGGAAACCGAATAGAAAAACATCATCGTGGAGGAATGTAAATATGAAGTGAATTTTGTGACTGTTAAGAGTTTTTAATTGCACCAGAACATTGAAATGTCTTCATTTCACCTGAACTCGGCTCCTGTGCTGTTCTCAGGCCTTTGACTCCCATGGGCTGCAACATGGGTTACCCGGCTACAGGATCCAGGCTGGCTTGAAAGGCTGCGTGGGCAGTACAGCGCTCCGCTTCTGATCCAACAGCTCAGGAGTAGGTACAGAACATGGCATGTGGCAGCCCTGTTAAGAATCAGAGTGCTATTACACATTTATTTTACTACCTTGTTAAACTAGAATATTTCATTGCTACTGACAACGCTCCAGAACGTCCTGTCTGCGCACAAAACTTCTTGGGTTGAATGCCAGCACGGCCCAACCTCTCCTCTCTCCCACCTGCGGGAGGAGCCGGGGGGGAAAGGAGACAGATTTGGCTAGGGCAGGGATGGGCAGTGTGGAGCAGAAAGGACAGTACGGCTGTCCTGGAAGTGACAAGGGGACACAACGCTCAGCTAGGCATAGCGCCGTGCCCCGAGTGCACCAGGGGAGCAGGCAGGGATGGAGCAGCAGTAGATTCCTATACGAGTAAGAGCTGGCAATCTACCATCTTACTTCTTGTGGTGTAATGAAATACAAAATTCTCCCCTCTCCTGTGTTTTTTTTGCCCCAGGGAGGGGAAACACTATACTGCACATAAAAGCTGCCACACATGACAATTTTCAAAGCAAAAGACTTTATATGCCAAAGGCTTGGAGGCCAGCAGATCGGTATGCAGCATGGTATGACAAGTCAACCAGCACCTTCCCTTCAGCTGGGCAAGGCAGCTGGCGACTGATTACCATTTTTGATGTGCGGTTTGGTCCAATGACAGATGATTTAATTACTTATCATTACAGCTTTTCTCCTTTGGAGAAACACTGTTTACAACTCCAAGGTGAACCAACTCAAATCCATGCTATCATCTTCCTCTTCCCTTTTCGTATCATTCCCCTTGTCTGCAGGGTCTCTATGACCATGTCCCTCAACCCTTGCTGTCCTTGTGCTCTGCTGACTTGCGGCTCCTCTCCTGACGGCTCAGTCCTTTGCCATTACCAAGCCAGCTGACCGGGAGCATCTTTTCACTTCCATTTGCCTCATTACTGCTCTCCTCCATTCAAATGGCGCTCATAACCCCATCTGTTTCCAGCTTGTCACCTGTAATCATGTACAATCCGTCTGTGAAGTTGTAAGTGGTTTATCCGTTCACAATTTTTGCCTGGTTAACGACCCATTATATATATAGTTCCTCTTAGTTAGGACCATATTTCACTGACCATATTCATGGTGGCCAGAACATTCCGAATGCTTTTCAGACACAGGATTAAGTTCTGTTCCAAAGAACATCATACAGTTGAAATACCACTAAAAAAGGTTGTGAGAGTATTGCTCCTCACCTCTCACCATACTGTTTTCTTCTGCAGTATTAGGCCATCACTTTTGCCTCAAGACTTCCCCGAATCACGTTTACAATTCTTCTACTGGTATGCACCAGTTATCCCTTTGCTCAATATTTGGCCTATCCACAAATCATCCATTCTCTCTCTAGTCTTTTAACTCAGACTAAACAATAACCTCCCTTCTTGCACGCCTGAATTTACTTTCCAATCTTCTGTCTACCTTACAAACTTCAGTGGTTTCTCTCATCATGAATAGCTCATGATCTTTAATTCATTCACGCTTACACCTCCCTGGGAGGTGGAGCAGTGTTGTTACTCTCTATTTCACAGCTAGAGAGCTGGGAGATGGAATGATGTGCCAAGGCCACACAGGAAATAAGTAGCAAAGCTGAAAATTTCATCTCTCCTGTGTCCTGAGCTAACATCACAACCAATGAGCATCCAGAAGTTTGACTACTGCTTCCCTGCAAAGGAAACACTTTATTTTTCATACACTTCCTTGCTATTTTTAGTATTTTTTTTAATGGAAAAGTTAAATTTTTATCTTGAAATAAATTTATTTCTGAAGTGAACTGCCAAGAAAACGTCATTCTTTTCTTTTTGATTTTTGCCATTGTATCCTTAAGGGAGCATATACGAAATACAGCTTTTTTTTTTTTTTTTTTTCCTAGACCCTAGATGTAATCCAAAAATGGATTTAACTTCCTTGTAAATCCAGAAAACTGGAGCATAGCTTGTACCTGTGTTTGCACACAGGTGACACCAACTTCAGGCATTTAATTTAGATGCCCTCAAAGAGCCTACATGAGCTATGCAGGGAACTTAGGCTCACAAATCTCAATGTCCTGAACTGCACCTAAAACTAGATACCGAAATAACGGGGTCGCAATAGTCTTGCCATGAATAAAGGCAGTTGGACTGCACACCTGGGTTGGCATCACTAACAAAATCCCGTTAGTTAGAGCAATAGCATCTCCTCACTTGTATAAGTAATTCACTCTGGTACCCAAACTGTAGTATGATTATCAGCTCCTCCTAAAAATACTCATTTGCAATACTAACTAAAGTAGCAGCTAAGGCTAAGTATGTATATTGGTAACTGTTCCACAGCACACCTGTGCGACCACTGCAACGTAAGAAGAAAATACCCATGTCTATTATACATGTGTTCTGACTTTGCATTAATCCCTTGAAAATATTCACGTAGTCATCCTGTAACATTACTCACACCTGTTCTTTTAATGCAAAAGGTAGTTTATTGGGGAAAGCATAACTATGGCAATGTGTAAGGAGACCCTGTGTAGTCAATCCCAAATCATCCAGTTTTCAGAAGGTACATTTACAAAGATGGGCTAATACATTTTGAGAAGGCAACTTAAGTAATGAGGAATCTTGCTGCTGACTTAGATGTTACTTTTTGCTGACCTCAAAAGACTTTCAAAAAGAAGATGGTACAGCATGGCTCAGGCTTCATCACTGTTTCTAAGTAGTTCTTGTTTGCACTGTGGACATTATTCTGGGAGTATCTGCAAAAATAAAATAAAAAGATTTCTATTATGGAAATAGCAAAATATGTTAGGCACTTTCCAGAAGTATAGAAAAAGACCCTCTGCTACACAAAGAATTTACAATCACAAGAACGAGACATGAAAAGTGAGAGCTACGGGACTGGAAAGGAAGACCAGCTTATAAAAATAGATTCATGCCATTTCTTAATTATGTCTTTTAGTACATGACACATCCTGTCACAAAACTTAGACCCTGACGTGGACTAAGTTCTGTGTTCTCATCCTCTCTAAATCAACTTTACTCCCCTTTGGGGGAGATTATTACAAGGATGAAAATTAACTAAAGAGTAAAAATGTGGTAAAAAGTTGCATTCTATAGTATAGTATGGATATGAATGCCTCATGCTTGTCGTTCCACAGACAAACACATTGCTGAATCCATGGCAGGCTTCAGCGGGATGAGAACTGCACGAGGCCTCTCAGAGAACTCAAGGATCTGGTGGCCTTTTTACACTTCTCTTACACGGAAGCTATTGCGTGAGTCACAAGTCAGACAATGGGATGGCCTCAGTACCCAGCAGCTCAGAGGTTTTGGTTCCCAGCCTGCAAGTATTTGATGCTCAAAGTATCTATGGAATTAAGGACTAACACCTGCAAATATGAAGATAATACACCTCTGGTGCAACCCTTCTTTTATTAATGTCATAAAGCGTTTGACTTTGGTGGCAGAATGGTTTGGGGCCACACTTGACTCATATTTTAAAATGTCAGGTATTGACTCCATACTAATAGAAAGCACTTTTACTGCTCAGTGTGGATGCCATCTTGTATCTGAAAATTTGACCTCCCTGTTGAGCTAAACTCAGCTTTCTCTAATTATCCCACTGCCAGCCCAGGGATTACTGGCATGAGTAATCTAAGCAGGAGTTGGCCTACTAAATGAAAAATGTCAAAGGCAGCGAGAGGGAAGGGAGTCACAAGGAAGCTCTGCAAAGTTCTCAGAGTCACTCGGTGACATCACCAATGAATCCAAACCGTCATCAAAGCAACCGCCGGCACCGGGGAACAACAGACACACAGCGGAAGGAAGCAAGTCAGAGGCAACCTCAGCTTGAAAATGATCGCAGTTTTGTTATCAGTTTCAAGCTAATAATAGCGATACTTCTGGCATCAGAATTTCCCCGACTCTCCTAAGAATAACCACTGCACAAAGATGAGACTCAAGAGGCACCTTACACTTACGAGCTGGTATACGGTGCTGAAGTTCCCATCTGCAGCACGTTGAGCATGCCACAGAGTGATTTCCCCACAAGACTGACCATGCAGCAGGCTGACGGGGCAGCCCCGGCTCTCCTGCTGGCGGGTGATGTGAGAAACGGCCCTTCATTCCCTGCAGGGATTCCAAAGGTCACTGGAAAACATCCAGCGAAAGGACCTGGCACTCCTGCCTGCTAAGGTAACCCCTATGCTGCCTTCTAAGCCTTCACAGAAAGAGAGGCTGCACACAGCAACGTTCAGCATGGCAGTTCCGTTCGTAAAAATGAGACGTTACTCACCACTGCACGAGTTCCGCAAGACCTTGCATTCACATTTTTCTGTTTGAACTGGAATCTTATGCTTTAGGTAAAGCAAGTCCATATCTTAAATGCAATAAGAGTTAATCACAAACCAGGTGAGTCTAACGATCAGTAGTTTTTTCCTGAAAGGATCACCATCCCATAAAAATGTAGAAACTAAAGTGGGGAGGTTACAAGGACATTTCAAAGTTTTAGAGGACACAGGACTGGCTACCTCAGGTTATGATGCTTGGAACAAACCATTCCTTCTGCTTAGTTTTTAAAGGCAGCTGACAGCTGAGCTACAGAGCGCTTTAAATAAATATTATCAGAATTCAGAGGAATAAAATCAGAAGACTTCTTTTGAAGGAAGCCATCATCTTTTTGATTCATTTTATGGAAGCATAAAAATGATATTTTGCTCGCAGTAATATTTCAGAAAGTAAAAAGCCAATGACAGTGCTAGGCTGTGTGCAAGATCTTTTGGTATCCAAATCCTCATAAAGCAATGCTGAAAAGGCGCTGCCCTTCAGCTAGCAGGTAGCAACAATGTCTTGTGACTTACATGGCCATATAGTTAATAGTGGAGCTACGTATAATCAAAGCTAGTAATTCAGCAAGAGCCCAGGGCTGAGAGGTTTCTAATTCCAAACAAAAAGTCCTTGCAAACTACTTGTGTCTCTTAAGTAAAAAATGAGCCAGCTACGAATTGGGTTCCCGTACTGCAAAAATGTCTATTTTTTTTTCCTCCTACTACTGTAACTAAAGACAGGAAATGGGAATAAGTTTTTGGAGTCTAAATTAGTCACTCTGAATAATTCTTTCAGGCCTAAACAATTAAACTAGATGCTAATTTTATGCAAATTACATGTAATATATTAATGTGAGCATAAATCCTACATTCCTTAACAAACAACAACATTCTATTAATGGGGAATATGAGCAGTACAAACTGCTCACATTTATGACATAAACGTGGCAAATATAACACAAAGTGAAATTTAACATGGCAAAGTAAAATTTAATTTTAGAAAAATAACTCCTATATTCTTTAAAAGCAGGCAAAAATTCCAGATTTTTAATCATGTGAGTTGCACAGTTCTAAAAAGAATTCACGCAACATGTTTTAGTGTTGGGGGCTACAGTAGTGGATTTTATTTTACTGAAATGTATGATTTTAAAAGGAAGATGATGATTCAAAAACCTGCATACCACAGAAGCCATAGCACGGTGAGCACGAATCCATGCTGGCCGTCTGCAATCTGACAGCTGCCAAAAGAGGAGGACAGAAAAGTGTAACTCAGCACAGAACCCTGTTGCTCCCTCTCAGAAAAACAACTGCTGACAGTCACCACTGCCACCACAGCTGGTATTTAGGTTGGATCAGACAGTACAACTGATAGTGGGTCAGTATTTTCCATTAAAAAAGGGGCTATTCCACAGCGGCATGAATGTTCTGGGGCCTTTTAGAGAGGCTTAGTAGATGGAAATATTTATAGAACTAAATGCAAGGCTTATGGATCATTTACATTTAACATAAGTCATCAAGAGATCATTTGCATCTATGGTGGGGTCTAGACCACGTGGGAATTACTTTTCTCCTTTATTAACAAACTGAAATAAACATCACTTACCCAGCTCAGCATGTCATTGATAAAAGTTTGAGGCTCCCGTTTCCTGCATGGAAGCGCAAGATGCCATGGGTCTCCTGTCTGTAACTTGCCCCTTGTACACAGCTATGCAAGCTCAGATTCTGATTCCACTGGGTATGCAAAAATTGGGGTAATAAACCCCTAAATAGCTGTGTCCCTATTACGAGAAAAGGCTAAATGTCCAAACTGTGGGAAATGCTGCAGGCAGAGCTCAGATCTTCCGACACATCAACTGCAAACTCAGTCTTCAGGAAGCCAAACTTTGCCCCAGTGCCCCTTGCCTATTTGTTTCAGTGGGCTCAAAGCTATTCAGTCAAGTCTCCCTTGCAGTGCTGAAATACTTCAAAGTCTTTGGATCTACTTATTTTGGTCAGGGCTAAAAAAAACCATCTATCTGATGGCAGAGTATCAGAACATGTGACGTATCAAATTTTAAACCTACTGAAAATCTTTCCAGAAATCTATTTAAAAACACTCAGAAAGAAAGTAAAAGCATGCACGCTGTTCAGTCTTCCCGTAGCTCAGCTACCAATGCTGCTATAGCATGAAGTACCTGAGAGCTGCCTGTGAACTCTCACTAAGCTTATGGCCACAGGTCGTGTGCCTACACATGACGAAAGCCAAAGACATATAGACTGTTTCAGAATACGCTGCAGTATTCTCTCCTGATGCCATACACTAGTGTTGAATAATGACCCTACAGTAAGACAGCATTCTCACAAATGAAATATTTTGTTACTTTTTGTCCTTAAGGCATTGGCCTTTGTGCCCAAGGCTTTCCAGTTACTTACGGCGCCAGTGTAGCACAACTTCCCATGTCAGCTTCTTAGCAGTAAGGTAGTCTCTCATAGCAGAGTTCTCCGGGACTGGCTGCCTAAATGCATATTCCTGCTAGGAGTACACGTCTTCATTTTGTTCATGGGAAAGAAGAGACCAGCACATGTGCTACACCATGACAGTCCCACAGCGTCAAAGGGCTTTACACACACGGAAAAAGAGGACGGACGTGAGGTAAAAGGTACACATAAACAACGTACCTCGAAGAATTTCACTTCCTGGTAAGCAAAGTCCTTTTCTCCAACTGCCAAACCACGTTTCCACCGGGACTGTGGGTGACTTCAAAGCAACGCCTGTACTCCCTGGAGGAGGGCCTCAAAAACCTGGACAAACCATGGTGAATTTTACCACATTCGTTGTGTGCTTTGAAGGTTTCTACGATTGTGTACACCTTGGTAAAGTCCTCTTTGGAATGTGTATGTTCAGCAAATATTGGGTATGCATAGAAACAGTCTTCAGGGAAGCCACCGCGCTGTGGTCGAGTAAGTCTCAGTCTCTGCCAAGTGGCTGCTGGCATTATCTTGATTGCCAGTGCACATGCAGCACCGGGAGTCTACGACAGCAGGTTCGATATGTTTTGAAGTGTCCTGTGTTCAGATCAACTTTTCCTTTGCATGTTACTCTTTTTTGTCCCGTATTTTCACAGACAGGCTGTTCCCCTCCTTCTAAGTCACCGACATCAACTTTGTTGTAATATTGCTGATCCTGAATTCTTTCCTCAGGCAACATTCCTGATAATTTCAGTTGGTGTCTTAATTGTGTAGGAACTTCTGACCAAATAAATCATGCCTGATGCAGGAAACCCCCACACAATGGCTAAACAACTCAGAATGAGGAGAGTTCCCTCTGTACAGAGATTTGCTGAGTTGGTTTTTAAGGCCAGTGAGGTGCAGGAACATGTCCGCAAAGGACATGCTAGCAATGGAGAGAGCATAAAGCTCCTCCCGACTACCAGAGGGAAATCTGGTCTAGTTACTGCTGAGAGAAAATCAGATGAGCCCTTCTCCAGTGACAGTGTTGTCCCTGGGACATGCTACCAAAGTGTCTTTTTCTACAAATTTGGCTGCAGTGTTTACATTCAATAGAAACCTAACACTAGATTGTGCCTGGTAAATTCACTATGGCAGAGATATTCAGGTACCTGCAAGTGTAAGTGTAATTGCTTTGTTCTTCTGGGAGTCTACAGCACGTTAGAAGGTATGCAGAGCCAAAGAGCAGAGAGCTGTGCCCCGCTGTTTCTTTGGAATTTGCATCCATTTCAGGAGGCAGAAAAAGAAAAACCAGTTAACTCACCAAATGCAGAGAATCAGCTTTCTGGAAGGAGGATGGCACTGTTGAGGTAAGTACTTCTCTTCTGTTGGGGACAAGAGAGAGTCGACTTGCCTGACGAAGGTATCACTGTCACTGATTATCTAGAACAAAATTATCCTAGATGTTAGTAGCAGGAGGTCAATGACAGACAGGCTGTTAATTGCCAATACACTTTCTCAAATTGTCCTCCCACATATTTTGTATGATCCAGGCATAAATAACTCATTTTCTACTCAATTCTACGAACAGAAGTGAGACAGAGTAAACAATCAGGTGGACTATCCCCTGCCAGGTGACAAGCTCTCAGTTTCTTTTTTCTTTTCAAGTGGCTGTTCATTGGGCTTTTTATGGTATTTCAGAGGTCATATAGGTTGCAGGGAGTAACAAAGCCATTGATAAGAAAGAAGTTTGTGTCCTCATTCTCCCAACACCATAACACTGAAGAAGAAACAGAGCTACACGTCTCCAATTTCATTGCTTTTCTGGAAGGGTATTTATTTTAGGCTTCTGTTCTGAAGAACCATTTTGAAGTCTGGATAAAATTCATGCCTAAAACTATTTACTCTTCTTGATATGATATGAATAAGGTAAAGTTCTTCACTAGAGTGTACCCCGTGACAAATAATGCCCTAGTAATTATGGGTGGGGATTTTCATGCGGTGACTGATGATGCCTTGGAAAAGAGCCATGGCACTGTGCATTCAGAAGCTAAGCTATCTAAATCCTTGCAGACCTCATTTATGCTTTTGGGAATATAGGACAGGTGTGGCAGTTACTAAACCTGGATACTTGAGAATTCACCTCTTATTCCCAGGTGTGGGCCATTAATTCTCGCTCAGACTTGTTCAGTTCTAACAAGTCTCTTTTGAACCAGATTTTATATGTTCACATATACACACACGATACATAGCATTTTCCTTTCAATCCATTTATCCACCTTGTTTTTACTCGTCTTTAGCTATGCAGCCTCAACCTTACCTAACATTCTACATACATATGGCAGCAAACCCCAATATGGATCAGCGGCAGTCTACAAATCCCTGTCGCGTTCTGTAGATACCAGAAGACTTGCAGTTTGCATTGTTCAGTACGGTTACTGAACAAGCTCAGGTAAAACTCAAGCCAAGCCCCAGTGAAATCCACAACAACGGCTGTGCCAATTTTAATTGGATCACTAGACATCAGATCAAAGCCAGAGAACGCTCAAACACAAACATAGGTTGGTAAAAACTGTGAAATTCTGTAAAAAACTGTAAAGGAACGTGGCACTCCTCCTTTTTGTTAGAATGCTGTTCCAGAGATCTGAACACTTTGGGGTAATGTGACACACCTAGAGCCTCCTCCCAGACCAAGCGTTCTTCAGGGACACACTTGATATTTTCAAATACCTACAAGAAAGCTTCTAATTCCATATTCCGATATTTCTATAGAAGGTCAAAGATAGTAACCCCAGCTGCTTCGCTCACTTCAAAGAGACTTGTGGCTATTGAACACTAATGTGTATCTGGTCATCTTTATTTAGTTAGAATACGTTGGTCATCTTCTAAGACGACCTCTGGAATACCATGAAGAGAGAGGATGATACAGTTATATGTTAAATTTTGGAAAAGCACACATTTTTGTGACTGTATTTTCACGTGCAGAGAATTGTCACAAGATGACAAAGGATTACTCAGGGTATTGAGATGGCCGCCTACCTCCAAATCCCTCAAAAGGCCACTGCCGCAGTGGTACGCTTCTCAGATCAAAGTACCATCTTGTGCAACGAAACATTGGTACTGGAGAACCTGAGCTGGTTTGGCTTGAAGCACAAATTACTGACAGCGTGAGGGATAAGCATAGTCTGGGTAAGAGTTTCACTAAAAAATAAATTTATCATCAACAAGTATTTTGTAGCTATGAAAGAGAAGCCTCTGATATGTGACTGTTAAAGAACCCAGCCTACTAACCAGAATAACATATAAAAAAGTGACACTTGGAAAAATGGGCACACCTTTACCTATGCAGCTGGCTAATTCTAAAAGTGCTAGCTAAAAGCTTCTGATGAAAAAGTTTAACTTCCTGATAATGGCATGAAATGAAAATATGGCAACTAACGAATTAAATCTCAGGGCAAAACTAACACAGATCCTACCTAGATGAAATCAGTCCATCAGGCACGAAGTACCAATCCCTCGCTTCAAACTGTAGAGGAAATGAGAACAGCTGTAGCTGGAGAGAAGTGTGGCATGTAACACCTATAAAAGTGGCAGCTTGGGTTTCTAGTAAAAGTGATCATCGATGTATTAGTCTTCTCCGACACTGTAAGATTTCTGTGTCGGCCTGATTCATTTTGCTATCACCCAATAGCCTGCTGAAGATGTGGGGGAGGGAACAGCTGCCTATTTTTTTTTGGTCCTCCTCCATTTGAGAAACATTCCCTTTATTCTGCCCATGTAACAGTTAATTTTTCAGGAACCAGTATGAGGAACTCTAGATATCTGGATAACTTTAATATTTTGAGAACTGCAAATAAGAGAAGTAATACTAGAAGATGCAGAACTAGAAACTGGAAATACTTAGTTGCAGGATTTACTAGCTGCATAGAGAGAAAGAACAAAGGCATTGGCTTTTTCCTGTAAATGAACTCCAGGCAGCGTTACAATAAAATGGATGTTTGCTATTAGAACAGAATGGCTCATTTCTTTAGTTAGTATTTTCTAGAACAAAAGCACTGCAACTTTCCAAGGCTACAGAGAGTCAGTGCTAGAATTAGAAGCATGATCCTGAAATAGCGGTCACCACTAAGCAATGTTTCCTTCTCCTTTCTCCTTACCTATTCAAAAAGGCTACCTCTGACAGGTCATCTATTAGTAGACAAGTTTCTATCATTTAAATTATTAAATTGGATTGAAAAAACACTCAGAAATTCTGTGCTTAACAAGTATAAGCTTTTTCAAACAGAGGTATTCATAATGCTTTTCTTTCTGATTTTTATTTTTTTGAAATATACCCAGATTCCTGATAAATGAAACTCAGCAAGCCTTCTGCTTTCTGAAGCTTTTATAACCTCAGCTCTACAAAATTTAGATTTTTAACAATAGGATTTTGGTCTTGGTGCAGGTCAGTCCTGAACGCAAAAAGTAATTCTTGTAATACCAAAATGCAAGGGCTATTAAGAGAAGGGAGGTTCGCAGTAAGATCATTAGGGAAAACCTCTACTACAGACTTTGTATTTCTGGGATATTCCTGAATGAATGTCCTCTGCTTGGTGATTGTAAGGAATGGAATAACATTCAGAGAGTCTTTTTATCCAGTTTTGAACAAATCTAGGTTGAGAGAATAGGGGTAGCAGTTACCAAGAAAAGCTTTTATTTTGTTATTATTCAGTGCATTTGCCCTCAAATACATTAACACACTGTACATCACAGCGTGGAATGGCATGTTTTTACCTAAGGGGCCTATTTATTTCCACTTGTAAAATATATATATATTTATTTTCCTCACTTCTACATCACTGGAAAGGAAATGACTGACTTCTCATCTAGAAGAATTCAAAGGCACGGATGTTAGACCAGAGGGAAAAACTACATAGTAGCATCATGTGTGAAAAGTAAACCTTTAACAGAAAGGTACAAGTCCAAAGTAAAAAAATCCAGTGAAGGCTTATTCATGAGGGAAACAGAGGTAAAGAACTGAATGCCTTCAGAAAAACATATTTTTTAAAGCTACATTGTAGTCCAGGGTGTTTGTATGGTTTTTATTTTAGGACAAAGAAATAATTGTCCGTGAAGACACAGGTAACATGAATAAACAGTGGAATCAGACACAACAGAAATGATTCAAACAGTGAAAAGATAGTTTTCATACTGTAAGTGGAAGGCTGCAGAGAACTTCTTAAATGTTTTTGTGTTAAGGGAACATACTGAGCGGGTAATAAACAGGGACATTTACCCCAACAGGCTCCTCTCCTCTTTACACCTTCTGCCTCCAGTTCCCACAGTTTCTACTTCCTCAATAGCCTTTCTGCCTCTAACTGTGATTTGCTGTAGAGCACTTGAAGATGCTGAGTACCCCTGTAATTTTTTCCAAGGACTGAAGTCTTTAAAGAACCATGAGACCGGATCATGCACGTGAAAATAAGATACTATTACAATATTATCTGTAGTCGTCTAAGTAGACTGTTGCTATAGGAACATATCCAGAATCAGGGTGAAAAGGACTCCATCCCAGCAGGGACCAGCCTGCTTGCAACACCTGACTCCAGAGCTACTGCACAGCTCACCTAACTTGTAAATAAGCAGGTAAAGCGTGTATTTCAATGCCGCATCTCAAGAGCAGTTGCCTATATATTTTTGTGATTACTTTTTAGATTGCTTCCATCATACTCTATTTTTACTGTAACGCTGTGGGCAATTATCCTGCAAACACTAAAGTACACTGCGGGATGGTTTTCTTGTGATAGCATACAATGCCAACCAAGCGCTGGGGAGCCTTACGTGCATGGAATTATGTGTGAGCTTTAATGTTTAAAATAATCAGACTCTGTGAGAATAAGTTGGTCTGCATTTTTTCTTCAGCTTTCTTTGATGAGGATTAATGAATGAATGGTCATAAAGTGCTCCAAAATCCTAGGAAAGCACTCTAAGAGCACACACTTACTTAACTATTGTGAGCAAAGGATAATGTTTAATGCTTACCTGGAATTTTGCTCTAGCTATAGATAGATGAATCATTGTCACAGAAAATGTAACAGTTTCAACTGAGAAACAGAAAAAACATTAGAGCTGTTAAAGCAAATACTTGATGACTGACAAGGAAAAGTATCTTCATGATAACAAGCTGAATAAAACTGTTTGCCCAGATGAATCCTCAGAATTCTTCTGCAAATGTGGTTTATTTTCCACAGGGCTTTACAAAAACAACAACAACCCCCCCCCCCGCCCCCCAACATCAGCCAGCCATAAAAATGGCAAATACAAATAATTCTATCTACATTACTGAGCTCTGCAACTCTGTTTACAAATCTGATTCTTCTCACTTCTTTTGCAGACAAAAAACGTTTCCCAAGCAGGTCTATGTGCTAAACTGGAGTAGCATATGCATTGGTACTTTTTCCTCTTTGCATTTAAACAAAAACCTATTTTTTCCTTGCTAGTGTTTTAATTGTCTGCACACCTAAACTTGTTCAAAACTTGCTTACCTTATAAACCAGTGATTTTCAGAACTGCCCACTGCAAACACGCACACCTATGTACAAAGCGTGGATTCCCCACTGAAGAGCTATAAACACATCCTGCACACCTACGACTTAAAGAGATGTGAGCATATATATATTTTTATACTGCACTTATTTAGGCAGAACTAAGGTGATGTGAACCAAAGTGCATGGCAAATATTAAGTGCCAGAAAAATTCTTCTCTACAAAAAGTATTTTATAATAGCAAACATATACCAGTGAATCGGTGCATAATCTTCCTACAACATTTAAGTCTACGATCTAGAGCTTGCCTAAACCGCCAGCGGTTTTTTTTTTTTTTTTTGTTTTTTTTTTTTAAAGGTATGTCCGAAAAGGAAAGTTAACTAATAATCTATGAAATTCAGGACCTTGCCATAATTTCTGTTGTCGAGAGAACAGTTAGAATTTTTATTTGATGTCTTTGGTATTCCTTCCCCCGTATCTCACAACATCCTGCAGCGGCAAACCACGGGGCAGCTAGATTGAGACCGAAATACCCTGCCAGGTGTTCATTAGCAGCCCAGGAGCAATTAAGAGATGCCGATCGGCACAGAAACACAACACGATCTGCCTCGGCGCCCGTGGGGCACCGGCCGGTTTCGCGCCAGCTACCCCCGAGGAACCGCCCAGCCCGGCCTCGGGGGGCCGGGACCGCCTTCTCCCTCACGGCGG